>CM038793.1:89816393-89938893 GCA_021764765.1 Vicia sativa | reverse complement strand
TCGGGTCGTTTCGTTATAACTCGAAATTTCGAAAAACTAACCTCACCACTACGTTCTACACATCGAACTTAGCTAGTACGTCAATTTTCGTTAAATTCGGAGCAACTTGCTCCGTCGCCGAAATTACGAGAAATCAGAAAATCAGAACATAATCGGGTCCCAAATTTAATAGGCTATCTTATGTCATATTTATATTTTATTAATACAAACTAGTAGTATATGGAATTAGGAAAAAGAAAAGAAACAGAAGCTAAATATAAAATTATGCAGGTAACAGAAACTGAAACCAGCAGAAAACAGAAAAATGGCAAAAATGGTTTTCTCCTCCTAGCATGAAAGGGACGGACGTCCCAGGGCCCTATGGGGATGGGGAAGGGCGCTTGAGGAGAGGGGACGGTCGCCCTCCATGAGAGGTGGGCGCCTCCCTTGCTTCTTCGTCCTCCATCTTCTTCTTCTTCCACGGTTTCCATTACAGACAGACTTTTATGGTTTTACAGTTTCTGCATATTTTTTTTTTCATTTTCTACACTTCTAATTCCTACTAGCCATAGCAATAAATCACCAACATCAATACTCCTAACTCAACTCTCCTAATTTATTCCAACAATCACACACAAAACTCATAAACCATAACATCAATTTTTATCCCAAATCCACAACATATCTATCAAACCCTAACTATATGAAGTGGAAAATCAAACCCCTTACCTTAATTGTTTGAATGATCTTAGATGCTCCAACCAACTCAAACCCCTAGCTTTTTGTTCTTGATCTTCTCTTCCTCCAAAACTCTCTCTAGCTTTCTCCCTAAGTATGTTTGGTGTTGTAATGGAAGAAAATGAGGAAAATGGGGGGTTTTGTTGGTTCTACTACAAGACCATAGGGTGTACACCCAATTCTCCCCAATTAGCCCTCACACCCCCTAACTTGTCTTACTATTAATTATAACACTAATAATATCTAATAATATTATTAACCCAATTAATTAAAATAACTCCGAGAAATTAAATATCGGTCCGAATAATATTTTACCGAACCGAACGGAATAAAAACCGGACCGAACGAAACGTCGCCGAATATATTAACAGATATATCGATTAATATAAATATTCTCATTGCAAAATAATCGTCTAACGGTAACTCGAAAATATTAATATAATATAATATTAAATAAAACGGGGCGTTACAACTCTCCCCCACTTATAAAAGTTTCATCCTCAAAATTACCTGACTCGAAAAGCTCGGGATAGGAATCCCGCATCTTGCTCTCCAACTCCCACGTCGCGCTTTCACCAGCTGCTCCTATCCAAACAACTTTGACCAAGGAAATATCTTTGCCACAAAGAGACTTTATCTCACGATCTTCAATCCTTAAAGGCATCGTTTCCACCGTAAGATTGTCTCGAACTTGAATACCATCCATCTCAATCACATGTGAAGGATCCGGAACATACTTCCGAAGTTGCGACACATGGAACACATCGTGTAAATTCGAAAGATTTGGCGGTAACGCCACTCTATAAGCCACTTTTCCCACTTTACTAGTAATTTGGTAAGGACCAATAAAGCGAGGAGTTAGCTTCTTCGACTTCAATGCTCGCCCAACGCCGGTTGTAGGAGTAACTCGCAAAAATACATGATCACCATCTTGAAATTCCAAGTCTTTTCTCCTTTTATCATGATAACTCTTTTGCCGACTTTGAGAAATTCTCATCTTTTCTCTAATCATCTTCACCGTCTCAGTAGTCTCTCTAACCAATTCGGGTCCAAGCACCACACTTTCACCCGACTCATGCCAACACAAAGGAGTTCTACACCTCCGACCATACAAAGCCTCAAACGGCGCCATTCCAATACTAGCATGAAAAATGTTGTTATAAGTAAACTCAATCAAATAAAGGTATGTATCCCATGAACCACTATGTTCAAGAATACATGCTCGTAACAAGTCTTCCAACGATTGAACCGTCCTTTATGTCTGACCATCAATTTGAGGATGATAAGCCGAACACAACCTCAACTTTGAACCCAAAGCCTCTTGCAAGCTTTTCCAAAATTCAGAAGTAAACCTCGGATCTCTATCTGAAACAATACACAAAGGAATACCATGTAATCTAACAATCACATGCGTATAAATTTCCGCCAACTTCGATACGGGATAAGTGATGTTAATAGGAATAAAGTGAGTCGACTTCGTAAGCCTATCAACAATCACCCAAATCGCATCGTGTCCTCTTGGTGTATTCAGTAACCCTGTTACGAAATCCATATAAATGCTATCCCATTTCCATTCTGGGATCTCTAACGGTTGCATCAACCCTGCAGGTTTCTGATGCTCCACTTTAGAATTTTGACAAGTCAAACAAGCATAAACAAATTGGGCCACCTCTCTTTTCATGCCCGACCACCAAAATAGTTTCCTTAAATCCTGATACATTTTGGTCGCTCCGGGATGAATACTCAAATTGCTTCTATGACTTTCCTCCAAGATCATTCTCTTTAAATCCACATCATCGGGGATACAAATCCTATCTCGGAACCTCAAAACACCCTGAGCATCCAACTTGAAATCTTCATTTTCAGTTTGTCCAATACCCACCAACAAATCAACAAGTTTCACATCAAGCTTCTGAGCTTCTCTAATGCTATCAAGGATATCGTTATTGATCTTCAATATTCCCAAGATAACACTCTTCGGCGTCACTTCTATCACAAGACTCATATCTCTAAATTGCTCAATCATTTCCAACTCTTTCATCATCAAAAGTGACATATGCAAAGTCTTTCGACTTAAAGCATCGGCCACCACATTAGCTTTACTAGGATGGTAATTCAATCCAAAATCATAATCTTTCAACAATTCGAGCCACCGCCTTTGCCCCATATTAAGCTCTTTCTGATCGAACAAGTACTTCAAACTTTTATGGTCACTAAATACTTCAAATCTAGAACCATAAAGATAATGCCTCCAAATCTTAAGCACAAAAACAACCGCTGCAAGTTCCAAATCGTGAGTAGGATAGTTCTTCTCGTGAATCTTCAATTGCCTAGAAGCATAAGCAACCACCTTTCCATTTTGCATAAGCACACCACCTAAACCCATCTTAGAAGCATCACAATAAACAACAAATGGTTCTTCAGGATTAGGTAGAATCAAGATTGGAGCCGTTGTTAACCGTTTCTTCAATTCAACAAAACTTTCTTCACACTTGACATCCCACACAAAAGCAGCTCCTTTACAAGTCAACTTTGTCAAAGGAAGTGCCAACTTAGAAAAACCTTCAATGAACCTTCTGTAGTAACCAGCTAAACCTAAAAAACTTCTAATCTCAGTAACAGACTTAGGAGTTTCCCATCTTAACACAACATCAACCTTAGAAGGATCAACTGCAATGCCATCACCAGAAATGACATGCCCCAAAAAGATCACTTCACTTAACCAAAACTCACACTTTGACAACTTAGCATAAAGCTTCTTCTCTTTCACGACTTCTAACACAATGCGCAAATGTTCCGCGTGCTCTTCTTCCGATTTAGAATAAACCAGAATATCATCAATGAAAACAACCACAAAATGATCCAAGTAAGGATGGAAAATACGATTCATGTACTCCATGAATACTCCCGGTGCATTAGTGACACCGAAAGGCATCATCGAATACTCGTAATGTCCATACCTCGTTCTGAAAACAGTTTTCTGAACATCTTCTTCTTTCACCCTTATTTGATGGTAACCCGATCTCAAATCAATCTTGCTAAACATACGATCACCAACCAATCGGTCCATCAAATCATCAATTCTAGGAAGTGGACACCTATTCTTGATAGTTACTTTATTCAACTGACGATAATCAATACAAAGTCTCATGCTACCGTCTTTCTTCTTCACCAATAACACAGGAGCTCCCCACAGCGACACACTTGGTCTAACAAACTTCTTCTCGAGCAAATCTTCTAATTGGCTCTTCAATTCTGCTAGTTCAGATGCGGACATCCTGTATGGTTCCATAGAGATAGGTTTGGTACCAGGGACAAGATCCACAGAAAATTCAACTTCTCTTTTTGGAGGTGCACTAGGAATCACATCAGGGAATACTTCGGGAAAGTCGCACACCACCGGAAAGTTTGCAATCACAGCTTGACTCTCCACAGAAAGAGTCTCCATCAACAAGAAAACCAACGCTTCATCTTTCATGAACTCATCCAATTGTTTCGTCGACATCAGCATAGCTTGATCTTCTTCTACTAAGGAAGAAAACCTCACAGTGTTGTCGTAGCAATTGATATGGACATAATTAGCTCTCAACCAATCCATACCCAGAACCACATCCAACCCGACAAGCGGTAAACAAACAAGATCCACAACAAAGTCTCTATCAAAGATTGATAAAGGGAAACTTGCACACATAAAAGAAGTAGTAACTGTTCCCTTAGCCGGAACTTCTACCACCATATCTCTATCTAGAGATGACAAAGTGAGATCCAATCTCTTTACACAATCAGCAGCAATAAAACAATGAGTAGCACTAGTATCAATAATAGTAATAAGAGGAATGCTATTAATGAAACTAGTACCTCGAACAAGACCATCTTCGTTTGCCGTCGGAGCACCCGACAAAGCAAACACCTTTCCCGCTTCTTGAGTTCTCTTAGGCTTCTTACATTGAGCACTAATGTGACCTCCCTTTCCATAATTAAAACAAACCACATCCTTATGCTTGCAATCACGATTCATATGACCCACTTCTCCACATCGGAAACATCTCACCTCATTCTCCTTAGCTCTCACATCACTTCTACAAACATTACTTTTGTGGCCAGGTTTACCACACTTGTAACAAACAATACTAGCAGGAGCATCTCCCCCACTAGTCCTTCGCCCTTGAAACGTTTTCTATTTCCCTTTACCAGCTGGAGTATCATATGGTTTCCCACGGCTCTGTTGACCCTTGTTTCTCTTATCAGACATAATCTTATAGTGTGCATTACTATCTTCCTCGAAGATTCTACAACTATCAACCAAATCCGCAAAGACACAGATTTTCTAATATCTAATCGCTTTCTTTATCTCAGGACGCAAGCCATTCTCAAATTTAATGCACTTTGAAAACTCGGCATTCTCTCCATCATAGTGAGGATAGAACTTAGCCAGCTCGGTAAAGTTTGCAGCATAATCAGTGATAGACATATTCCCTTGTTTCAGCTCAAGAAACTCTATCTCCTTCTTTCCCCGAACATCCTCCGGGTAATACTTCCTCATGAATTCTCTACGAAAAACTCCCCACGTCACTTCCTCCCCAGCAACCTCAAGCCTCTGACGGGTGTCAACCCACCAGTCATCAGCCTCATCACTTAATTTATGAGTACCATAACGGATCTTTTGCACAGGAGTGCAATCCATCACACGGAAGATTCTTTCAATCTCCTTCAGCCACGCTAAAGCACCTTCAGGATCATACTTTCCTTGGAAAGTAGGAGGATTCTCTCTCTAGAAGGTTGCCAAACTACGAGACCCAGCGTTCTCGTCAGCATTCGGTAGGTGTTGGAAAGCCTGAGCTATTGCCTGCATAGCAACAGCAAGAGCCTCATCATTCCTACCAGCGTTCCTTCCAGCCATAACAACTTCTGCTCACAACAAAACAAGGATTAGAATCAACAAATAACAATACTTGATTGTTAGACAACAACAAACTCAACAACTTGGCCAAACAGACCGACCTGCTCTGATACCACTAATGTAACACCCCAATTCTACCCCTCGTATTTAATAATAAAATCAGAGTTTCAAAATTTCATCCAAACATAAATTGAGGTATCACATATTCGTGTTTTCATCACTTTGCATTATAATACACATCGCAAAAATCAAAAGTCGGATATACCGATTCATATCATAAATCATCATATAAACATATGACTATTCACAGCACAGCGGATGTGTTCACCAAATATACATATCATCATGTTATCATCGATACATAAAGTTATAACATCATAAGATAGTATACATAAACTATCCTATCCAAAATAATAATGTCGCCCAAAACCCGAGTGTTACTACGATCAGAGCAGAGCGACTCAAAATAAAGAGACTCAAGCTAATCCTCATCATCCTCTCGGATCACCTGCACGTTACCAATATAAAGGCAACGGCGAAACAAGTAAAGGGTGAGATACTCCAAAACATATAATTAAAGGTATGATAAAATATATAAATAGTTTTGGAATCATAAATGATATAAGTTAATAAGAGTATGTCAACATATGTTAAAATCTTACATACTTTAAATTAGCATTTAGTGTATAAAATCAACACTTTAATTTCGTCACGTAATCATTATAATCGTATCAAAACAAAGTATCATATAACATCGCAATTCAACATAAGCCATCAATTAAAACCCAACGCCAAAAGACTCAAAAATAAACATAACCGACTCCATGAGACACGACTATGTTATGCATGTGGTACCCGTCGCTTTGTCCATAATTAAGGACATTGGCATAAAGCCCATCGTCGCTTGGCATAAAAGCCCTCGTCGCCAATGCAATGTATGTGACACGACAACACGATATCACAAACACGACACAACAAAACATCATCATCGCACATCAAAATTGACATAAAGTCCACGTCGCCATATTTATCCATATCAAGATAAACATATCATCGCATCACATATCATCAATTATTCATTATAAATAAACCGTCGCAAACATCATGTTTAATCACACCATATCATTATCAAATAGTTCACTAAATTCCAAACGCGGGAAAATAACTAAACATCAATAATTGTCGCAAAAGTCGTTCCTAATAACCGGCATTAATTATAATCGTCAATATTGCAATCGGATTGTCCATACGTGACTTAAATCGACTAAAACGCAACTCGATTCAATTTAACCGTAATTTGGCCTATTTCGGGTCGTTTTGTAAAAACTCGAAATTTCGAAAAACTAACCTCACCACTACGTTCTACACGTCGAACTTAGCTAGTACGTCAATTTTCGTTAAATTCGGAGCAACTTGCTCCATCGCCGAAATTACCGAAATCGGAAAATCAGAACATAATCAGGTTCCAAATTTAATCGGCTAACTTATGTCATATTTATATTTTATTAATACAAACTAGTAGTATATTGAATTAGGAAAAAGAAAAGAAACAGAAGCTAAATATAAAATTATGCAGGTAAATTATGCAGGTAACAGAAACTGAAACCAGCAGAAAACAGAAAAATAGCAAAAATGGTTTTCTCCTCCTAGCATGAAAGGGATGGACGTCCCAGGGACCTATGGGGAAGGGGGCGGGCTCCTGAGGAGAGGGGACGGTCACCCTCCATGAGAGGTGGGCGCCTCCCTTGCTTCTTCGTCCTGCATCTTCTTCTTCTTCCACAGTTTCCATTACAGACAGACTTTTTATGGTTTTATAGTTTCTGCATTTTTTTTCTCCATTTTCTACAATTCTAATTCCTACTAGACATAGCAATAAATCACCAACATCAATACTCCTAACTCAACTCTCCTAATTTATTCCAACAATCACACACAAAACTCATAAACTATAACATCAATTTTTATCCCAAATCCACAACATATCAATCAAACCCTAACTATAGGAAGTGGAAAATCAAACCCCTTACCTTAATTGCTTGAATGATCTTAGATTCTCCAACCAACTCAAACCCCTAGCTTTGTGTTCTTGATCTTCTCTTCCTCCAAAAATCTCTCTAGCTTTCTCCCTAAGTATGTTTGGTGTTGTAATGGAAGAAAATGAGGAAAATGGGGGTTTTGTTGGTTCTACTACAAGACCATAGGGTGTACACCCAATTCTCCCCAATTAGCCCTCACACCCCCTAACTTGTCTTACTATTAATTATAACACTAATAATATCTAATAATATTATTAACCCAATTATTTAAAATAACTCCGAAAAATTAAATATCGGTCCGAATAATATTTTACTGAACCGAACGGAATAAAAACCGGACCGAACGAAACATCGCCGAATATATTAACAGATATATCGATTAATGTAAATATTCTCGTCGCAAAATAATCGTGTAACGGTAACTCGAAAATATTAATATAATATAATATTAAATAAAACGGGGCGTTACATTTGTTCTCACTATGGATTCCTCTTTTCATCCACAACAACCTCTCCTCATGAGAATATGTTCCATGTGTAAATAAGATCATCAAAGTTGAAGAATTCTCCATGAAATGGCCAATGCTCTTTGAATTAGGGTTTTGGACTTCTGAGGACCGTGTCTTGATGGTTGTATGAGATTTGTGAATGATTCCAAAGTCATTGGTCTCTTAAAAGGATCTCCAGCATGAATCGTTTTGGTTCAAAGATGTTATTTGATGGAAAAATGTTTTGAAGATCAAGGATTGCAAACTCTCTAGATTGATGCTTCATCTCTCTTGTGTGACTTCAAAAGATCATAACTAGGGCATCCCTTATCTCCTTGACCTAATTCTTTTTTCACAAAGAACCTAAGGATGTATAATACAACTTACTTCAATTTGCAAGAATAGAAAATGTTTGGAAAATTGCTTGGGAAGTTAAAAGATTACAAGTCCTTGATGAATTTCTCAATTTGTGATCATTAAATTCAAGAGATCATAACTTGATAATCATTTATCACCTTGAGGTGATTATTATTCCACAACAATTTTGAAGATGTTAACTTTATCTTCATTTGTGTTTCAAGGCTTGAAAAAGTTTGGAGATTGCTTGAAGAGATCAAAAGATTATATGTCATTTCATCAACTTCACAAGGCCATAACTTTCTCAATTTTTGGAGTTTTTGAGTGGTTCTTTTTGCAAAATGTCATTCAATAGGCCTACTTCATACAATTTTTTTGGGTCAAGGTCAAATTTTGAGTTTAAAAGGCATGGCATGCTTGACCAAGACCTGATCTTATTTTCAGTGTTTTTTCTCAAATCCTAATGGTTGTATCTTCTAACTCAAGCATCCATTGAAGTTTATTCTTTTTGCATTATATTCTACTCTTTGAGGACTTAATTTGGCTCAATCAAAATTTAAAAACGCTCTAGGGAATTGAATTTGGCCTTGGTGTGAATATCGTGCCAAATTTTGTTTCAAGCTTGCCACCACTTTTTCATTTTTCTTCTTAAATCATTTTTTAAGCCAACTTAAGCTTTGTTTCCATGCCTAATCATGTTTAGCAATTTCCCATAAGTGATTAGCACCTTGAAACACAAGTTTTAGCTGAGTTTTGATGCACATGGAGTCACAGTTCACTTGTGCACACTCCTTGCACAATTTCACTCAAAACCTCACTAATTCTCTCAACTTTCATCACCATTCGCTTCTCTATAAATAGAGGGACCTATTTCAGTAATTTGCTCAAGCTTTGAGAGCCAAAAAACCCCTATCAAACTTCCTCCATACCTCAAATTTATGCAACTTCGAATCCTTGCTTAAAGCATTCACAGTTCCAAATTCTTTGCTCATTCTTCTTCCTTAAACTTCTCTGAAGTTAACCACACTCCAAGAAAGAAGAATCGTGCCTTGAATCGTGCTATCCAAGTCCAATTTCAAAGCTCTGAAAATGTACTTCGTTCAGGTAGAATTCTTAACCAAATCGTCCCAAACAAAGCACTAACTTATTCTCCTCATCTCCTTGATCCTCGTGGTCTTCACCGTTTTCATTTTCGTTGAGAATTGAATTTGATTTTCTGAAAACAAGTGTTCATTATTATTTGAGTTTTTTCCAAATCAAGCCTCGCTCATTTTAAATAAATTTTTCGCGAGGGTACCATTAGAATCATCTTAAAGAGACGAATCTAATGGTACTGGTCTGAAGAGCTAATTTTGCGGTTTGTGAAACTCCAATTTCGGAGAGGCTGGAGGTTGAAGACGATGACATGTTAGTCTTCAACTAATGACAATAAGCCATGTATTTTTTTTGAATTCGATCTGATGTGTTTGTTTTACCATACGCGCATTATCTGAGCCCTTGGATCTGATTACTTAAGTGAGTCAGCATCGATCCAACGCGCCACATATTTTCTTGTTTTATATTTTTCTTAAACCTAATCCAGTGTGAAAACCAAGGAGGTCCATATCAAGCATAGCGCGTCAGGTCCTTTGAATCTGTTTACTTAACGCGTTTAGACTATGATCTAATCGTCCATATGTTTTTTGGCTTTTATTTTATTTTCTGATTTTATATTTTATTTGGTTTAAACTTCAAAAAATCATAGAAAATTCACTTCTGACTCAAAAATTATGAAAAAATTCACAAAAATATTTTCAATTATTCTCTTTCTGATTTTTATTTTTTCATAATTTTATTTTCAGATTTGATATTTTTTTATGATTTTTCTCTTTTATTTGAGTTATTTAATTATTTAAAAATACTTTTTGACATTTTTAAATTCTAAAAAAAAAAATTGGAAGGATCCAATGGTCATTTGACAAATATTGGTGACCTCATTTTATTTTTATTTCTGATTTTACTATTTTTTTTCTTCCAATTTTTGGTTTATTTTACCAATTTTTAAAATAAAATATAGTTTCTGATTTTTAAATTTTTTTGTCAACACTTGTTGACTCTTGTTTGACCTTTGACAATTTTCTTGAAATTTTATTTTGATGTATGGATACCATTATATATTTCATCAATAAAATCCTATTTAGTAATCCATTTATCAAACCTTTTTTTATTATTTTTATTTGTTTAATATTTGTTTTTGATTTTTGGATTTATTTGGAGTCATAAATTTTTTCAACATCAATGGAACTTGGGTGTTGATAGGTCTCAAGACCAAATCTACCAAGATGATTGATTAATTTTGATGAAATTAGACCGGATGAATTCATCTAACGCATTGTGGATTTTGTGACTTATCCCCTCCCTCTTCATGTTATCCCATTCTTCTTTATGTTGACAAACATTAGAGGATGATCTACACGTCACTCCTCTTGTTTGCTTTTTCAACACATAAAGCATGCTTGACCGGCCTCGTTGTAGGGTGACCTCTTTATAGATTACTTGGCGATTACTTAACAAAGCTCTACATTTTGTCCCGAATCGGAAAATGATCAATTGGTGGCATAAACTTTATGTTTTGCAAAAGCCCCAAAGGATTGTTTGAGCTTTGATTTTGGTTCAACACTTGTGATAATTGTCGTGTAGTCGCTATAATTTTTTAATCAAGCTTTTGATAATTTTTCACTAACTTTGTCCAATTGAAATTCTCAATCATCTTTGATCAAATGTTAAGATCTTTGATTGTTCCAAAATGGATGATATACTTGACAAAAAGCAATTGAAACTTGTCGTGTGGTCGCTATGATTTTATCAAGCTTCTGGCAAGTCTTTATGCGTAAGCTTCAAGATGATCATTCAGCTAACCTTACTAATTACTAACAATTGACTTTATTTTTATGCTTTTACTTTTTGCCTTTATTTTACGCCTTTATCTTTACGCCCTTTACTTTATGCGTTTTATTTTAGCATTTACATTTCATGTTATTTTTCATTTGCTCACTTGAGCATTTTACTTTCTTGTCATTTTGAATTTTCTCACTTTAGATTTATTTTCCTTTTTGAAAACACTTAATAATCCAACTTAAACACTAAAAAATTCTTAATCGTTTGCTCTTGGACTTGGTTACTATCCCTATGCTCGGAGTTTGACTTTGGACTTATGATTAGGACCTCAACCTCGGCCCAGAGATTCTATGATCTTGTTGTTATTCTGTCTGTACCAGGGTTATTTTTTATGTATGTAGGTTATTTCGTTTGTACTCGTATACGAGTGAATTTCCTCTAAATACAGTTGTTATGTTGCCCTTTTTTAAGACATGAATTTCATGACATTGGTTTATCTGAGACTTGGTATTTTTGTCTGATTACTTGTTTGTGTGGTAATCCAAAGGAAAGAATATTGTATTGGCTTTTTGATGTCAATTAGTAAGTTTCCAACCCGGTTAGACCTTTCTTTACCATCACCTTTTACTTTTTGTACATAAGTTAACCTCTTCATCTCCTCCCGTATTCTTTAATTTTCAAAATTCTCTCTCTTTTTCAAAGGATTCTTATTTTCTAAACTCGAACCGCTTTCACAACAAACTTAGACTTAGGTCCATGCATTTTGAAACTTCTTTTTCTTCTTAACAAACTCTTAATCCACTTAATAATGCTTTGACCATTTTTCATGAGACTAAAAGTCAACCAACCTCATTCAAACTTTTTGAGCTCTTTATGGATTTTCCTCCAAACACCATTTTCTTTGAAAGAGTAGACTCTTGTCAATTCTTTGTAGTGATGCAGACTGCTATACTTCTATAATATGTAGTGAAATGAGACGTTTTCCAGTTGGTGTCGAGGATGCTTGTTGATGAAAACCCGATCTTAAATTCTCCACTTTGAGTTGACGAAACACTCATTTCTCATAATTGTGGGTAGTAGGCATGTTCGCCACTCGGATACGACGATGATGTTTATTCTTCTTAAAACCGACCAACACACCAATTTTGGTCTTTTTTACCTGAACCATAAGGGTTTTGATTTCAGCATTGCACATTGTTGGTATGTAGGTCTGGAACTCATTGGAAGTTCTGTAAAAAATACTTCTTTTCTCACCCCACCATCTAATTTGTACAAATCTTTTATAGCACATATACAAATTTTCAAAGAGGTTCATGCAGAGTATCGTAGATGCTTAGGGTGCCTAATACATTCCCTTTGCATAACTAAACTCGTACCTTGATCTCATTTATTTTTAGGATTTTATTCGCTCTTTTTCCTAGTTCTTTAGATAAAATAAAAACGTGGTGGCGACTTCATTGTTATTTTTACGAGTTGAGTCAATTCAATAGCTTAGTCTCGAAGTTTTTTGCCGCTACACACCTATGTCTAGACCTACATCCATTTGAGTAGCCCTTTTCATATTCTAGGAGCACCAATTTCCCAGTCCAAAATAACATACTCATTTTCAACCTATGTCAATTCAAACATAGGGGCCAATTCACATGTGAACATAAAGTCCACAAGAAAAGCAAAAGGAAACTAACATGCACTCGGTGATTCAGTAGTAGTAGCATCACTTTGAGACCATCTACACTTTGCAGGAATGAAGAGTCCACCGCCTATAGATTTCTCGGGTTCCAACGTCATGTTGTCTGTAACAACTATTTATGTGATCTTCGTAACAAAATCTACAGAAATAGAAAAATTATTAGTGAAAATTGCAATGAAAACCATAAACCCTAATGTAAAAAAATAAGAAATATAAAATAAAGATGTAGAGGAAGAAGAAACAGATCAATAGAAAGAGAAGGAGTGAAAGGATAAAAATAGAAAAACGAAACGGTTGTGCTGAGGAGTTTTTGTAATAGTCAAATGATGAATTGATTTGAATGGAATTTGATTGAGAATATTATAAAAATCAGAATATTTAAAATAAGAAATCAAAAAATGTGAAATTGTGATATTCTCTTCTCATGCTGCCACGTATTTTCTCCAGAATCAGAGTTAAGAGAACTTTCTTATATTGTAGATTAAAAATATATGGCAGTACCATTAGTATAATCACCTTTATATTTTAGCATGGAATTGAAAGAAAAAATATGCAGGAGAAAACGTACATGCTGTCCAAATTTTTTCAGAAAATTTTACCACGTACCCCTACATTTATTCCCATACCCCTACAATTTTGACATTTGGACGAAATTGCCCTTGAATAAATACTAATTACTTTTTTTTTTTTTTACTTTTACCATTTTAACTTCTGAAAAAGGAGAGAGAAAGATAATTTTTTTACAAACCGGATAACATGGTAAGTGGGTTATCCGGTGTGTTTTTGAAAATTTTAACACACACCGGAAGTCACGTGTGTGGGTTATCCGATTTGGGTTTTACACTCCGGAAGTCCCATAATATTTGTGTGATCCGAGTGACATTTTCCGGATTTAGCTATGACATGTTATCCGATTCCTGAAAAAATACGTATCGTATGTATCCATTTTGAGTTATCCGGTTTGTTAAATTTCTGTTTCCTTGGCTATTCCGTACGTTTTCAAAAAATAGTGGAAAAAAAATCCATATAAAAATAAAAAAAGTAAAAGGATAAAATTGAAATATTAAAAAAATTGTAGGGGGTATCGGAATAAGTGTAGGGGTATAGGGTAAAATTTTATTTTTTCATTTTCTTTTGTATTTTACTTGTATTAGTTGTATCCTTTCGAATTAAATATCAATTAAAATTGGTCGAGTTAATTTATTTAGTTCAAAATTTAGATTAAATATATTAATTTTTTAAAATCAACTTTTTAATATTAAAAATAAATTATTATTTAATAATTTTTATAATGAACTTTTAGTCCAGCGTAAGAGAAACGAAGTTTGAGCTTGTAAAAGACCCTTGGCCCCATGTAAACAAACAAGCATTAAACTATAATTAAAATATAAGATAAGTTCTATTTTTTAGGTGAATTTTGATATTCTTAAATTTAGGTAGATGTTAATATTTTTATCAAGTAAAATAATAATATTCAATATTATATTATATTTTAATATTAATACTAAAAATAAATTAAATTTTAAATTTATTTATACTAAAATATTAATACTCAACCAAAATTTACGAGTACCAAAAAAACTTCTTTTCCAAATTATTTTATTTTTAATATCACACAAACATAAACAAAAATAATTACTTTTATTATGATTTCAGACAAATCTTATTTGTATTTCTCTCTCTCTGTTTTTCATATAGTTGTTAGTTTAACTATTCATGTTTTTTTCTTCATATTCATAATTCTTAAATATACACACAAAAAAGTAATGCTCTTATAATACAAAATATATTTTAAGTTAACAATGGATTTTTTTTCAATAACTAAGTTTTTTTAAAAAAAAATCAAAAATAATCAGTATTTCAAATTTTTTACATAAATGACCAATTTTTATTCTGCTATGTTGCCACTCCCAGTGGCGACTACACTTATTTTTGAAGCAAGTCGTCACTCACAGTGGCGAGTTCTCTCCATTTAAGGGCAAGTCACCACTCCAATTGGCGACTTCTGTTAATTTTTTCTTTTTCTTTATAAATAGCAATGCAACCCAAACCTTAATGCTTTCACCAGGTTTATCAGTTTCTCCATATATTTGTGCTCATGGCATCCCCTAGACCTCCATCATGGCAGTAAACCTCATCAAAGAGACCCGATCCACACTGGTAACGACTACTCCTCCTGATCACATAGGCGTTACCAATATAGAGGCAACGACAAAAACAAGTAAAGGGTGAGATATCAAACCATATAATTGAGATTATGATAAACAATATATAGTCTGAAATCATATAATATCACCATTTTGTAATCACACGACTAATCAACGATAACACACAACTATCCCATAACAACATACAACTATTCCACAACAACACACAATCATTCACAACAACGTAATCCAATCATCAAACAACATCATCATTAAGTATTATGACATGCGACTCAAATAATGCACATGCATGTGGTACCAACGGAGTAAAACTCTCAACGTAATCCCTTGCCAGTAATTTCGAGGCATCAAGGCGTAAGCCTTCAACGTAAACAACATTTCCCCCAACGGCTCAACGTATTTTGACAACATAGGCCAACATAATATGCAATTTATGTATACAATGAAATTAAATAGCATACAACAACAACAATAACAATGTAATCCACAACGTAACTGTCAACGTTGGCCATCAAGCCTTAACAACAACAACGCACAACAACAACGGATTCACAAACGGAAACTACCTCCAATTCATCCAAATTCTCACCTACAGTATTTAAAAACATTATTATAGGCTAAATCATGATTCTAGCTTTCCAACGGTCCAAACGGCATCAAAATCGGAGTTACGGTCACAAAGATACGACCAAAATAGTTTTTAGAAGTTATTTTCCAATTCCTGTTCAGTATGGAACGATGCAAAAGCCTATATATCGATGCATACACAGCTTATATCAACACAAGCATCATATGAGTCGACTCATACGTTATTTAATTTTCTGTTTCCTGATTTTCAATCAGTATGAGTCGATACATACACCTATGTATCTACAAAACTGACTTGTATCGATGCAAGACTCGCATGAGTCGATACAAGCCTTTAGAATTGGCCTCATGAGTCGATTCAAGGCTGTTGGTATCGATGCAAGCTGTTTTCAAGTCTCTGGTTTTTAAAATCACAGCAGCTTGTATCGATACATAATCCTATGAGTCGGCTCAAGCTGCGCAAATTCACCCAAAAACCAGTTTTTCTCAAAATTATACAATCCAATTGATATGATTTTCACCCAGCAACATCAACACAACGTATAACAGTAATTTTTATGTTCTTTTCAATCAATCAACAACAACACAATGTATACCAGTAGAATTGCACAATCTTTTCAATCCTCGAAGTAGGAGTTTCTTTTCTGTTCAGGAAAAAAACCTCATTTTTTATCCTGGGATAGGGTAGTGTTCAGTTAATCTGATCGAGCGTTCAAAACTCATCAAGATTGTGCATCCAAGGATAAAACAATGGTTATCTTTCAAAAGATCGAGGAAACTCAAAGCTGTAATGGTCAACCTTCGTCTACATCAGTGTGCATCAGAAGAGAATGATATCGTAATGGTTATCACTTACACACCAGGAAATCAACAGATGACGATACCACAATTGTTATCTCTCATCCGCCAAGGATTCAGACAGTCATAATCACCTCTAATCAATCAAATACGCAAGATAACGCGACTTGTTCAAAAGGAAAATGATATAAAAATAGAAAGAAAAGTGGATAAATAAAATAAAATTAAAAAATAAAAGAGAAGAAAGAATAAGATGTTGCAAATTGAAGAATAAGGTCGTGTGATCAGACGCCAAAGGAAAAGGTGAATGACTGTCGTGCTCAAGAAATCTCGTTTTGGTTCCTCAATCATCATAAACTCCTCTCGAGTGATGAGTGCTCGTATTGAGTTAACTGAATGTAGGAATGGAGAACATCACGGAGAATGGGAGGGCACCAAATATTTTGAGCCTTCAAACTTTTTTTTGTAAAACCGTGAACCAGACCACGTTATAACCCTTGGAAGTCCTAATTGAAGCATGGGTTAATTCGAAAGCAACACTGTTACAAGAATACTGTAACCTGACTCCTAAGAGACTTGCTAAACATTTGAGTTAGTATCACTCAATCTTTTACAGAAAATTCAATGTTTTGATACCTTTTCAATAAAATTTTCTTTAACTTCAAGACAAACATGAACTTTGCATTAGAATTTTCATTCGTAGAATAAAACATTCTTTGCATATAAATAAGTGCTTACACATCAAGTGAACTTGCATAATGAGCATCAGGTGAAAGCTTGATTATCCCGAAGGACATATTGCTTCAAGTATCTGATTAAGCATAAAGCAGTTCGACTCAAGAAGTAAGGTTGTGAAGTAGCCTACTTTCAAGATGTAAGTTAACCACCCTGAGTAGGTGATGTCTTCAAAGTTCAGTTAATCTGGGGCAGTTATGTCGAGATTCGGAGAGTCTCTCAGAGTGTTGAGTAATTAGGGGAATTCATCCGAGCATGGTTGAAACCTTCTATACCTTTGGTTGGCCAGGGGCAGTGTTTCCATGTTTATAACACTGGGGCAGATTATCTTGATGATATAGATCTCAGGAAGCTTTCTCAAGGTTATTTTCTGCAAAATCCTACAGACTGGGGCAAAGCATTATGCAGGGGTATTCCTCCACCTCATAGTTGATCAGGTTAAGTCCAGGTGCAAGCTAAACAACTGTTGAGTTTGAAGAGCATATCGGGAAGTCACGATTGTTATCCTCAGCTCATCAGAGACCTAAGTCTGTGTTGGCGTTTCTCCATCAGAAGCTAAGGATTAATATCTCCAACTCAAGTCAGGATTGGAATCCTTATTAGAGATCAAGATTTAATTCCTGGTTATTCGTTTCCTTCAACAGAAGTCATAAGACAGGATTCTATCCATTGAGTTCCAACAAATGTCTTTGCTTCGACACATTGCATATAGTAATCATCATTGCATTGCATTGCATCCTCAAAAATGCGTAGCATTTCCATTGATATGGAACATTACGTTAAAAAATAATAATCTCAAACATGCATCTAAGCATAAGCCAGATTAAAGTGTTTCTCAAGTACCTTTTGCGTCTCCGAAGAGAAGTTTATTCAATCCATAAAAATTCCAAGTGGTATTCCCCATAGATTTTCCTCAAGACATACCTTCTTGTTGTTTCTATCTACATCTCTGACCCCGTGTCGGTCTCTTACATCATTTAATTCAATTCTGTTAACAAGAATCTTGCTTTTTGCAAATTCTTATTTTGGATATCTTACCCATGTTTGTCTCTACAGTTAGAGTGCGAGTAAGAGTCAGTGTCTAACCTTTCTTGCTTCTCAATTGTTTGAAGTATCCATATTTGGTGTGTGGTGATTCATGTAATTGCCACTCTTGAAGAACTACACCCGCCTTTGGCCTGAGGGATATTGTAGTTCTTGCACTTTTGCGACCTCTTAAAGTCTAACATAGCCTGGCGATCCTTGCTAGGTTTCCTTTTTGGGTTGGCTTCTTTCCCCGTGAATTCGTCTCCAATCGACGATTTTACCATTCCATATATCTTCTCCCCAGTGAGTCTGCTTCAGTCAGTCTCATTCTCGTATATGTCTAATATCTTTACCTGCCATATACTCCCCTTATATGTGTTCAATATCCTTACCGAACATGTATAATTCGATCTTTATGTGTCCAATATCCTTATCGGGCATGTATTTCTTCGAAACCTTTGTTAGAGTCGTCTTAGGTCGGTCTCTTTCTCATATATGTCTAATATCTTTACCTGACATATACTCCTCTTCTATGAGTTCTCATTCTTGATCTGTGAAGCAGCTTATTCAAGCGTATTCGTGCAAAAGATCTATGAGTTATCTCTTTTTGATGTGTGAAGCCGCTTATTCAAGCGTATTTGTGCCAAAGATCTATATGTTCTCATTCTTGATATACGAAGCCGCTTATTCAAGCGCATTCGTGCCAAAGATCTATGAGTTCTCTTTTCTTGATCTACGAAGTCGCTTATTCAAGCGTATTTATGTCGAAGATCTGTGTTTGGAGTTTGTCGTTTCTCCTTTCTTCTAAGTCCACTTTTGACTAAAAATTTTCTTCCCGGTAACCCTACCGATGCCAGTAACCTTACTGTATGTTTGGTTTTCCCGATCACCTGATCGATGTCTTCCAGTAACCCTACCGATACTAGTAACCTTACTATATGTTTGGTTTTCCCGATCACCCGATCGATGTCTTCCGGTAACCATACCGATGTAGCAACCTTGCTAATTTTGTTTTCCCAATCACCTGATTGATGTCCTCCCGGTAACCCTACCGATGTAGCAACGTTGCTAATTTTGTCTTTCGATCACCCGATCGATGTCTTCCGATAACCCTACCGACGCTATTTACCTTACCACCCTGTTGGTTTCCCAGTGACCCCACCGCCGATGACAATGACCTCACTATGGCTTTCTTTTCCATTCCCCTGGTTGTGATATCCCGTTAACCTTACCGACGTCAGTCATATTGATATCATTTTTTGCCCAATCACATGATTGACTCGTAATCCAGTACCCATACTGAAGCCGAGCCTTTTTACCAACAATTATTTTTCAAAACCTGGTCGTCACCCAGTAACCTTACTGTTGAGTCGTCCAGTTGTGAATCTTCATTGTGTCTTTTCTCTGCCTTATGCACGAGAAATGATACTCCCCAGGAGAGTTCGTGTTCACCTTTTTGCAAGTACGTTTGTTTAAGCATCATTTCGTCTTCCATTCGCCTTTGCAGATATGCAACATAATTCCTCTCCCCTTCGAGGAAATCTTTTGGGAATATCTTACCATTATTCGCCAAAGCTTGTTAGTGGAGTCTTTAAAAAAAAACAAAAAAAGCATAAATATTTCTACTTGTTCTTCGGAGCGCAAATTTTAGGGTTCTTTTAGTATTTAATCTTCTTCCACCTTAAAAGTTCGAAAGGCTAGCGTCAATCTCACTTTCAAGTTTAAGACGATTAAACAGGGGAAACGGTTGCACCCCAAAATTTGCCCTCCTATCTTGATTTTATAGGCTTCACATTCATCTACATACGCTTCCATTAGGTCATTAGTGCTAAACAATCATTCACTCATTGCATCTGCATCATTTCGCCGTATTTAAGTTGATCAAAAGTCAATTTAAATCGACATATGCATCGTTTTATAGTTGTAAAATACATGATGTTCTACTTCATTCATTTTTACCTCTGTACCTATTTCTTGCATCATGTTAAGTTATTTATATGTCGATGATATTGATATTGCAGTTTTATAGACAGTTCGTTAAGAGCGATTCGACATTGTGCGAAAAATTAGCGGGAAAATATTTTAAGTTTTCGTCTTTAACTCATTGCTTTATGAATCTACGTGTCTCGTAGATCATGAAAATATGTTCTTTCTAATTTTTCGATACATTCGAAGTCTCGTTTTTAACCGTAAGCGTTTTAAAGCCCAATATTCTTTATTATCATTTTATTCTGATTTTGATCTTTTTGATAATTTTTCTTTAATCTTTGAGACCCGTAGTTTATTTTAATGTACTCATTTTATTTTTTGGATAATTTAGTGTTCGAATTTATATCGTTTTTGACAATTTTAAATGTCAAATTTTTATCTCCAAAATTCAAAACAAAAATATTTTCGAATAGTTTAATTTTTATCCTTTTGGATTTAATAGCGCGTTTTATCATTAGGGTCATTTTAGAAATTTTTAAAATTATCTAAAACTTAATTTATGTTGTATATATTGAGGTTTTGATAATGTTAAAAAAAATTAAAGGAGGAGGCGGATGAAAAAATAAAAAACGCAGAACATTACTCTTCATCTTCGTCAACGCCGTCATCCTCCTCCAGTTCCGTCGCCTCACCTCCATCATCCTTCCATCCTCCCTTCATCTCCAACCAGCACCTTCATCTCCCTCTCAAACCTCAGCCGTTGTAACCCTTATACGCCGGCTGCTCCCTCTCCGTCACTGTCCAAATTCACCCTCACCATCACCGCCGTCTCCCTCCGCTGCCATCCAACCATCATCTGGACCACCACCATCACCTTCCCAAACCACCATCTTCTTTGTAACCTCCTATCTCTCTCGACCAAACTTCTGCCACCCATCTTCTCCCTTCAACCTTCTTAACTTCCTCTTCCTCTTCTCACCGTTACTCTCACATACACGCTCCGTCCTTAATCCTCCAACCGAATGACCTACTCTCTAACCGCCTTCCGCCACTTCAACTCCTGAGCCAACACCAGCAAGCTCATCAACGCTCCCTTCCATCTTCTCTGTCAGCTCTCCAAAAAATAACAGCCGCGTCACCTCGCTGTCTCCGCTGACCATCACTCAACATCAACAACAACTTCTGCATCTCTCTTCCGTATATATTCCGACGTTTCGGTAAGATCTGATTCCTTTTAATCCGTTGAACCGAATCTTTGTCGAGTTTTGGTGATGAATAGCTGTAGTATTCTTGACAAGAACTGATTGTTCCGATACTACTGTCTGTTGAACTCCGAATTTGCTATGAAATGTTGTTTGAATCACCTTATTGATGACAAGTTTCTGTAAGCTTAGTATCGTTTACTTGCTAGGGTGATTGAAACTAGGAGTGGTTTGTCCGAACCTGTTTGATATTGTCATATACCATAGGTTAAG
Organism: Vicia sativa; assembly: GCA_021764765.1. Classification (NCBI taxonomy): domain Eukaryota; kingdom Viridiplantae; phylum Streptophyta; class Magnoliopsida; order Fabales; family Fabaceae; genus Vicia; species Vicia sativa. The sequence goes on along the minus strand of CM038793.1, from coordinate 89,917,109 downwards.
ATGATGTTTTTATCATTATTTTAGAGTTGATTGGAACGGTGAATTGGATGTTGCTATTGTGGTTGGTTATGTTAATTTGAATAACTCCTCTCATTAATTTGAATGGATCCTTGAGTAATGTTTGTAATGTTGTTGAGATTGTTGAACACTTTTAAGACTAGGTGATGACATTGTCCTCAATTTTGTTGGTGATACTTTGAATTGTAGTTAAACTCTAATATGTTATTAATCTAGTGTTGAAATTTTGATGGTACCATTGTGTTTGTTGTGATAGAAGCCGATGATGTTGCTTTTGTGTTTAGTTTATGTCAACTTAGATAATTCCTCCCATGTCGACACCATTTTCATTTGAGCTAAATTGTGTAAGTTTGCACAGCATTAGGGCGTTTCATGCTAAACTTGCTTGAAAAATTCAATTATGAAATTTATGCGATTCGATTTGAATTATGACATCATTGTTGTTTCTTGTTTGTAACTGAGCGTTTCAAATGAATATGTGTGCGTCATTGAATTAGTGTACCGGCTGCCCGGTTTGATAAGTGATTGAAAATGCACAAGTTGGTCAGTGATCCATGTTTAATTGAATTTATCTTAACACTTATTTGCATTTGTCCTTTGAGTTTATGCGGTTTTTGATCAATATTTTGAGTTTTTCTTGAGATAACGAAGTTATTGCACGAATTTTGATATTCGCCTTCTGATGATTGATTGGACTTAGCTCATCTGCATATCATTAACATTGTTGAGATGTGATTCATTTGCTTGAGTTTAATTCATGATATTTTGTTAATTACTAACTTGTTTGCTGATTCGTGCCAGCTTACAAGAATTCTCAAGAACCTTTCTCCTCACAATTCCATTCTACTTTCGATTTCTATTTCACTTAATCCATTAGTTCTATATTGTTTTAATTAGTTGATGTTTGTTAGTTAAAATGTACTACCTCCGTTCCTATATATAAGAGACAATTCAATTTTTAGATTCATTGAATAATCAATGTACCTAGTCTGTAAATTGACCAAATACATTGATTATTCAATGAATTTAAAAAATGAATTGTCTCTTATATATAGGAACAGAGGTAGTATTACTTTACTAATCTATTTTTCTTAACTTCATTAATTAATTTAATCAATGTTTAACTAATTAATTTTATTTTCTTATTCTTTTCACTTTGATCAATTAATTAGATGTTGATTTAGTTACTTGACTTAGTTAATTAAAATGGATTAGTTTACTAATCTATTTTTGTTAACTCAATTAATTAAGTTAATCAAGTCTTAATTAATTGATCCATTTTCCATTTGGTTTATTGCTTGGTCCTAACCAATTGATGTAGGGATCTCTATCTGATATTCATTTGATGTGTCAAGCTTTATCTGATCTTGTAGTTTACTTTAAACATTCTCTCGCACCACGCGATGGAGTTATGTTTTTTAGTTATTTGGATTAATTCGATTTGGTTGTATTGCTTGTTTATTAAGCTTTTTTATCGCACTTTTCGATTTGATGTATTCTCATTCATAAACTTGTACCCTCATCCCCACATGGTTTGTAATAGCTTAGAACTTTATTTCTTTGCATGTTTTAATTATTGCTTAATTATGTGTTCGTCATCATATTAGAACACATAGCCTCCTCTTGGGCTCCTTATCAATGAACATGTATACACGGTGCACACTCACACACATTCATAGTTTGGTCCTGGATTTTTCTACAACGACATCTATCCGATTGATTTCCTCAATTGGTTGTTTAGAATACTAGTGTCACTCTAGTCCCACTTTCTAGGAGCATACATATAGCCACCTTGTATGGGCTCGCTTGCTTTCCTACCTCCTTACTTCTCTAATCGGATTCTCATATCCTCTTGGTCCACATGCCAAGCATTTCCAAAAGGGTTTCATAGTTGAGTTTGGGCATGACCATTCTCACAAGATTAATCAAGTCTCGACCTTGGTAAATCATAACCCGATTTCTCACCTTGGTCTATATACCAAGTGTTCCATGCAATAGGGTTTCATGGTTAGGAGTAGGAGTACCTGCTCTCACGAGGTTAATCAAGTACGACCCTTGGTTAACCATGACCCGATCAAATTCTATCCATAAACCAACAACAAAACACTTTCATAATCAAAGTTACAAACCTCGATCCAACATCGAGTGACTTTCCAAAAATATTTTTCATAATAAACTTTGAGTATTTAATTGTTGGTCGCTAAGCTAATTGCTTAAAAACTTATGCCAAATAAACTCTGAGTCGTTAAATCGGACGCTAGACCAATTGTTTAAAAACTCTTAATAACGTGAACCTCGTTTCATTTCACTTTTTCATAAGAACTTTTTGGGATGATAGACGACTCGTTGAATATTGAGCTCCTCTAGTTTCTAGTATTTGAATCGTAGGACGCTAGTTCTATTGTTCGGTACTTTTCACCCACTTAAAATCAATCTTAACTCATTCAATCCTTTTTGTGCGTCTGAGCACCTTTTACATTTAAAACCTTTTTGTGATTAGACGTTATTCATTTATAATTGAGATGCTCTTCCTCTATCCCCATGGTTTTTTACTTCTCCACTTGAGTACTAGAGGCGTTCTCAAATCCTCTCTCATGTTGGTGCGTAGTCTTTTATTCTTTATCACACATTGTGGGCGTTTAGACGAGTCTTCTCCTTTAAAAAGGATGACTTGTCTCTTCATTTAAAATCAACCAACCAACTTCTAGCATTTTCTAGAAGAACTACGGAGTTCTGACTTTTCCATTGCACGAAGGAATACGTAGGCACAAGGTTTTGAAACTGCGGCGAACTCAAAATACTAAAGATAAAAACCCTTTCTTTCTTTTCCTTTCTCGATCATTAATTAGAAGATAGCATTATTACGATAACACACTTACACACACACACACACGAATTAAACGGTTCCCATCGAGTACGATGGATGTGAGGGGGTGTTAATACATTCCCCTTGTATAACCGACTCCCAAATCCATATCTATTGGTCTCGTAGGCCGTCCTATCTCTTGCTTGTGGGTTTTATTCGATATTTTCCCTTTACGCCTTTGGAATAAATGAAAGTTTGATGGCGACTTCATTGTAATCGAGAATAATGTGATGATTTTTTTGAGGCGCTTCAGAATTTCCCATTGCACGAGGAAATACGTAGGCACAAGATTTTGAAACCGCGGAAAACTCAAAATAATAATAAATCAAACCCCTTTCTTCTTACTCTATTATAAGATCACAATTAAACACTTAAACACACACACGAACTAAATGGTTTCCATCTAGTACGATGGATGTGAGGGGTGCTAATACCTTCCTCTTGCATAACCGACTCCCGAATCCATGTATTTTGATCTCGTAGACCGCCTTATCCTTCTTCGCGGGTTTTATCTATATTTTCCCGTTCCTTTGGAACAAATAAAATTAGGTGGAGACTTCATTTTTTTGAAAAAACCAGTTATCACAATACTCTTTTAGATAGTAGAACATATTTACCAAGAAGTTTACACCAGTTTAATTTAATTCACAGTGCATACAAAAGAAAAAGAAAAATACAGTTGCATCATTATGTATTATGAAAGTCTTCGTGTATCATCAATTTCCCACCACCACCATCTTACTTGCCATCTCAAAAACAAATCACAAAGTTAGTACATTTTCATAACAAACAAAACCAAAACAAATTTTTAGAGACACAATACACAACCAGTACATATAGCAATTCCACTAGCCTTCTCCAGCAATTCCACTCACAATTTTTGTACCTCAAAACTTCACCTCCAAGTTTTCACTCATTCTTATGCTGAACCTCTCCCAAAACCCCATACTACCCTTTCTCGATCCTTCTATATAAGACAACCTCTTCATCCTCATTTGAAACCAAAAATCTCTCACAAAAATCACCACGGAAAATCTATCTCAATATATTTCCATACCACACGTCCTCATTCTGCTTAACCTGCAATCACAAGATTCACTAAAAAAACCATACAACATTTTGTTACCTCTTTCCAACCAATATTCCTCCATCTGTTCGTCAGTGAACATCTATTCCTTCATACACAAATCCATCACCAACACAAAGCATCGACCTCTAACCACCTTCACAATCACCACCCTTAAACTCCTTCCATAACTCTTCCCTTCACTTTCCGCCTCCAACAACCTGACCTTATACCTCAAAACCCATCCGAAAATCACTCACCTCCAAACTCACTACCACATTCCATAAACCTCACAAAACCACATCAACCATTATCAAAACCATCCACTCTTCTCCCACAAGAAGATTCGTAATACTTCTCATCCTTATGCAAACTCCATAAAACCCTCACGCTCCATAACCAAACAGAAGCACATCAAAGAAGAAGAGAACCAGAACCAGATCGCAAGAAGGAAAGACGAAGAGAACGAGCGGAAACATGGAGAGAGTTGTAACGTGAATGGTGGAAAAGATATGTAACAGAGAAAATGTTCAGTAAGAGATAAGGTAGCAGGAGAATTCGTGAGTGTGAGAAGCAGAATACGCGTAAGAGATGAGGTAACGTTTTTATTGCAATTTTCAAATTAGTGCATTAAGTTTTAATTAGGGAAACAAATGAAATTTAATTAGTTGTGAATAACAAGGCAGGTGGAGGCTTGTTCAATAGTAGATCTAGGGTTTTCATGCTACCTCTTTTCTCACTTAGGTTTTCTGATGGGCTCTTTCTCAAGCCCATTGGTTTTGTGTTGTTCCACATAGCTGATTTCACTAACATTGACCCAGCGACCCAATCTTGTTCACACCTCACTTTTTTTTACTTTTTCTAACTTTTTTTTATTATTTAATTTTGTGTTTAGGTAATTAATGATTTTAGTTAAATAGTTAGTTAAGATAATTTCCTTTAGTTTTAAATCTTTTTCTTAATATAAAATTTCAAAAAAAATATTTATTTTAGATATATATTTAGGGTTTTATTCTCTCTTTAAGTTTCTTTATAATTAATCTTGTTTAAGTTAAATTATTTCTATTTCATTTGTATATTTTAGGACTTTATTAATTTATTTTTGTCATCCCCGTTTGTAAATACGTATCCCCATCCCCATGTAATAGTTTAGTAAATATTTTATCGCTTTATTTTATTTAATTATTCATCACATTCACAAACCAAAAATATTTTAAACTAATTTTTGATTGCGAGCCATTTCCTATACCTTGAGTCGACAAAACTTAGAATCATCGCAACGGCCACACATGGTGCACACACCACGCTTGCTCTTGAGCTTACAATATGGCTTTAGTTGTTTAGTTAAAATTCATTTAATTATCTAATTAGGTTATTTAAAATTGATTAGTCCATCTAATTAATTTTTTAATCTAATTACTTGATTAAATTTCGTTTAATTAATTGATTAAATTTATTTCGCGCATGCACCTATACAATATCAATTGTCTTATCATTTGTGTGAGCCACCTTGTATGGGCTTTTATCGATTTATTTATGCTTCTATGAAAGTTTGCAATTATTCACTTCATTTCCATTCTCGCGCCTTGGTCCATATACCAAGTTTTCATTCAATAAGGGCCTCATGGTAGGGAGTAGACACTTGTCTATTCTCTCAATATTAATCGAGATTTCTTGGTTAATCATAGCCCAAATTAAATCTCCTCTCATTGTCTATTCATCACTTTCATAATAAAATTCTCAAACCTCGACCCAACGTCGAGTTATTTTCAAAAATGTTTTCACAAAAAAACTTGGATGGTATTTGTTTTAAGTCGTTGGATGATAGCCCAATGGTTTAAAACAAGTTCAAAGTCTTTAGATTATTGGATATAAGCCCAATAAATTAAATACTCTCATCCATGTAAAATACCTAACAAGAGTGAACCTCGTTTCACTTCATCATTTTCATAATAAGCTTTTTGGGATGAGAGATGATGTGTTGAGCTTACTCACCAATTTCTAGTATTTGAATCATTAGATGATAGTCTAATCTTTCGGTACTTGTGATCCGCAATTAAAATCAATTCAAACTCATCAAACATTGCCCACGTGCAAGTCATTTTTCAAACTTTCGCTCACATGCGATCACTTGGTGATGTCTTATTGTCCACGTACGATTATGCTCCTATTTTCATAAATAAAATCAACCAGCCAACAAAAGTTCTTGCAACTGAGAACTACATAAGCTCTGACTTTTCCATTGTACTTGGGGAATACGTAGGCATGGGATTCTAACATCTTGGCGAGCCCACTTTCAAAAAATTAAAACATGTTTCTCTTTTCTTTTCTCTTTTCGTGCACAATAATTAGAAGATTGCAAATTTACACACTAAACACACAAACACCCTTAGAACTAAACAGGTCCCATCGAGTACGATGGATGTGAGGGAAGCTAATACCTTCCCCTTGCATAATTGACTCCCGGCTCTTGGTCTCGAAGACCATTCCATTTCATTTTTTGGGTTTTATCTATATTTTCCCTTTCCTCTTTAGGAATTAAATAAATTTATATGGTGACTTCATTGTATCGAATTGAATATTTTTTGATGGCGTCAATAATATGCATGTCGTATTGCATATACCCTCCATGAGTTAAGAGAATTCCAAGACATTCTAGGTTTAAAAGTAAACCAAGCCAGAATAGAACCACAAATAAACTTAAGAGATAACTTATCAAGATCTTCACTCTCGCATGAAGGTTTTGATAATGATACTCTTTTACTTTTCAAAAGTAGACATAACAATAATCTTTATAGAAACTCAAGGTCTTCACTCCCCCTTGAAGGCTTTAATATTAACATTCTTTTATTCTAGCTCCAATCACTTCTTTTATTATCAAGAAGATATAATTGTTCTGGCCAACCTGGTCTTCAATACACAATAGTTCTTCATAGGCAGGTTCAATACACTTCTTGATGTGAACAATCCATCCTCCACTTCTAGGGACCGTTCAACCAACAACATGAATTCTCAAGGTTCAAGTTGCTTTTTAGTAGAGATCTTCCACCTTGAACATAAACCAGAAAGTATCCCCCTAGGATCTCACTCAGAATAGAATAGGATGCCTGCTCTGATACCAATTGAAATTTTGGTACAACAGTTCCAGATGTCTTATAAGGATGTCAAGACATCCGGTATGACATTAATACATAGGCAAGGTAAAAGTAACAGTGCAAGAAACATAAAGAACACAAAGAAATTGTTTACCCAGTTTGGTACTACACACCTATATCTAGAGGCTTCCAAGCCAATGATGAAATCCACTATCGGCAGTATTAATTCAGAGCTAAACTACCCCATTTATAACTCATTACTTAATCACTACCAAATGCAATTTCAAAATAAGAACATCTTAGATATGAGAATCCCTCTCATTCCCCTCAATCACACACGGTGATAATAATAGTAACAAAAGACACATAATCAGAAGATACACTTCTGTCACAAACTACCTAAGACTTAAAGTAATTTGCTTCTAACTTAGAACGCACCTTGGAGTTGCTTCACAGCTTCCTCCAAGAACAAAACATGTTGCCTCTCACCTACGAGTTTCGAGGAGCATGGTGACCATTCCAAAAACTGGGTGGTTCACTACATCTAGCCCTAATGATCACATCCTTATTAAATTCGGCTAGCTGCCTAAACTAGGTTATAAATTTGGCTAGCTGCCTAAACTAGGTTACATATCCTTATTTAAAAGCTATACCCAAACTTGACTTGGGCCCTCAAACAACAACATATCAGTTGTAACAAACTGTAGACAAATTCTGTTACAAGCAAGGTCTTCAATCCTTAGTTTCCTAATTTTTCTCCTTAACTTCTGATTGAATCTTCTAACCCTTAAGAAACACGCCATATGGGTTGCATAATATTCCTTGAATATTCTACATCCTTCACAACAGAATTAGACTATATTTATCAGTTCAGTAAGTGTGATGTTAAATGTCTGATGTTAGAACATCTTCTTCGACATGTTGTTTCAGTTGCTGAGTTAGTTCATAACATGTTCTGACATTTCAATAGGACTTCTTGTTGTAAATGTTCTTGTTGTTCAAGTTAATTATCCTATTGTAAATTACATTATTCCTGCTATTATTTGTTTTACTAAAATTAATGTCAATCCTCAAAAATAAGGAACTTACAAAAAACATATCATACATTAACATAACATCAAGCATAGTCATATCAAAGTATAAAGATCATTCATAACATTTGGTGCATATGACATACGAAAATCGTATCAAAAAGCATTATCATTAAGCATTGTACATAAACATATCAAACATGCAATATTTACATCCAAATCACACCCAAAAATACTTCGAAAAATATCAAGGCCTATTATTTACCAGCTAAGGTACATTCAACATTCAAAATTCAAATCTTAGCATTGTGTACATTATTACAATAGATACCTCGGTTAAGAACAAACATAATAATTAGAGGTATAACAACAAAGTTACACTAGGCGGTATATCTACTATTCATATCCATAGCCTAGTTATTCAAGTTCCAATCACCAAATTTCAATTACCAAATTTCAAAAATCAAATTTCAAACCCGCATTATTTATCCCCTAGGTTGTGATAAATATGCAAAATATACGATACAACTTACTATGTTAGTCTCAAAGCGTTAGCAAGTTGTTTTCAAACATTTTCAACTTTATTGGTTTAGTCTCTTGGCATAAATAGAGTTGATATCCGCATTATCTACCCCCTTAGTTGTGGCAGATGTGCAAAATTGATATAACTATTCATATGGGTCCCTGAGCAATGATAAGTTTTTTTTCATAATTTTCAATCTTATTGGTTTAGTCCTTTGGCAAAGATAAGATTGATACCGCATTATTTATCCACTAGGTTGTGATAAATATGCAAAATTTGTGATACAACTTACTATGTTAGTCCTGAAGCATTAACAAGTTGTTTTCAGACCTTTTTCGACTCTATTGGTTTACTCCCTTGGCATAAATAGAATTGATACTCGCATTACCTATCTTGTAGGTTGTGGTAGGAATGCAAAATCTGCGATGACGTTCTTTCTCATATCTATTAGTTTAGTTCCTTGGAAAAGATAAACATGTTAATCTACGCTTCAGGCATCATTGAGTTATCCGCGTCATCCTTGCCCTTTTTACTTTTTTTACTTGCTTTACTTTTCAAACAATTTTTCAAAAATAAAAATTCAAAAATAATCTTTGGTCAAATTATGGGGTGTTCCATTATTTAATAACCCTGTGATCCGTACGTGCAAAAATTTCGTATACTCGTACGCTTCAATCGAAAAGTAAATAAGTAGGAGAAACTATCATACCTCAAAATTTCCCTCCCTTCATAAATTTTCAAACACCACTCTACTTCAAATGAGTGCAGTTGTCTAGTGGTATTGAACGAGGCCGCGAACAATTAGCATCTAAATCAAATCTTAACCAATAGAGGATTAGTGAATTAACAACTTCATATTTGATCATATTAAGGTCCAGTTTGTTTCAGCTTTAAAAAAATGAATTTTTTTTCTTTGCATTTTCAAAAATGAATTTTATGAAACCGTTTTTCAAAATAGGGTTAGATATACAATATTCCCCTGTAATGTTAGCGAGTTTCGGTTTTAGCCCCTGGTAAAGTTTTTTTTTTAAACCTTCCTCGTAATATTTAGATTCCATCAAATAGACCTCCGATTGCCAAATTGCAATAAAGATTCTTTCATTTTAAGAGCGTGGCAATACGCGTGGCATTTTTTTATATTAGTTTTTAAAATCCACATGGAATTTCTTATTATTATTTTTTAAAATTTTCTTTTTTAAAAGTATTTAATTACATATTATATTTTCTTACAATTAATAATTTTTTAAGAATTATTATTTTAATTTTTGTTAATATTTTTTTGAATTATTATTTTAAAGTATCAAAATATTTATTGGGCCCAAAGTTCATGAGGAAAGATGGCAAAAGGTTAGTAATTTCGAATGTGTTATACATTCCTGGCATGAAGAGAAACTTGCTTAGTATAGGGCAGTTGGTCGAAAATAATTACAAAAGTAATTGTCGAAGACAAGATGATGAGAGTCGTCGACGCTGGTGGAAGATTAATCTTGAAGGCTTATATATATCCAAGAATAGAACCTTCAAGACCGAACTTAATGTGATGGAGCAGAAGTGTCTTTCGAATGTAGCTAGAAAAGACAAATGGATATGGCACTATCGACTATGCCATCTAAAGTTCAAAGACATCAGAGATTTAAAGAGAAAGAAAATGGTTTCAGGATTTCCAGAAATTGACATTCCAAACGAAGTGTGTGCAAGTGAAGCAACACAAGAATAGCTTCAGCAAGGATGCAGGAAGCAAGTCGAAGGTTGTTCTCGAAGTCATATATTCTGATGTATGTGGACTAATCCAAGTGGATTTGTTTGGAGGTAATAAATACTTTGTCACATTCATAGATGATTTTAGTCGAAAACTATGGACTTACTGTTAGCTGGTAATTTTGATGAGCTATTTGGTTTGAAGAAATTAACTTTATGTTATCTGAATGATTATTCGAATTAAGTCCAGATATGAACAATTTGGCTAATAAGCAAGGAGATTCAAAGAAGAGATATAGTTGTTGAAGATTTAGATTTTTTAACTCTAAAGATGCTTCGATTTCGAATGAGGCATTGTTGTTAGGAATTTTAGAGTTTGTTTATACGAATTTCGAACGGTTCGTTCTGTTAGAAGTCTGGAAGGTTCGAATATAGGATTAAGTGGTCCAGCGAAGTATTTTTGAATTCAAACGAAAGATTTGAATTGATCAAGTTCGTTGTAAGTTCAAAATTCAAATAAAGGCGCCATTTCATCAGAGGACGCATGGAAGTCACTGGTTGTAGAAGACATACAAACTTCGAACGTGGCATAATTCTAGAGTAAGACCGTTAGGGTCGAAATAGTATAAAAAGGAATTTTTAGTGTTAGAATTTCGTGTGTTCACTATTGTACAAATAACTCTTATATACTCAAATTACCAAGCTTTAAGGGAAACGAGTTGCGGAAATCATGTACGTGTGGAAACACGATTATTATCATTCTTACAGTTTAAATTGAAGTCTTTTTGTCTTTACCCTTGTCTTTACAGTTTAATTCCTTTTCAATCATTTCGCTTTAAAGTTATTCGTTTATCTTTTAGTCAAAACTCTACTTTTTTCCAGAAACCTTTATCTTCCTGTCAAGTCTTTTACCTTTACTTTAACAAGTATTTATTTACATTCTAAGTCTTTTCCATTAGAAGTCAATTACAAGTTTTAAACTTTATTTTGTTAATGCTTTTACATTTCGTTCTGTAATTTACTAGTGTTAAAGAAACCATAGGATTCATTATAAGATCGTTGTTTTATATCTTTAAAGATCCAAATCCATAGATAAAAAATGAGATATGAACATGAAACTTAATTCAAACATCAAATACTATGACACATGTCTTAGGATCAATTTAGTCGATCCTATAAGTAACCAAAATTAGTAATTTGGAGGACTAGCGGTTGTTTACGAGAAATCACCGTAAACACTTACCTGATCAAGAAGAAAAATTAAGTGATCGAGGTATTTACCAAATTTAAATATATGGTTGAAAGGAAAAGTGGTCGAAAGCTCAAATTTTTGAGAACTGATGGTGGTGGAGAGTAGGTGTCGAAAGACTTCGACAGGTTATGTGAAAAAGAAGGGATTGTGCATGAGGTGGTGCCGCCCTACACTCCATAGCAGAATAGTACTACAGAAAGGAAGAATTGAACCATCATGAATATGGTTCAAAGTATGTTGAAAGTAAATAATTTACCTAAAGAGTTTTGGGGTGAAGTTGTGTCTACTGCAACTTATATTTCGAACAGATGTCCAACGAAGAAGCTAGAAGGGATTACTCTAGAAGAATGTTGGTCTAGTGTGAAGCCTAACTTGAGTCATCTTAAGGTATTTGAATCTATTGCACATAGACATTTTTGAGATCAGTTGAGAAGAAAACTTGATGACAAGTAGAGTCAAATGATTCTAGTTGGATATCATTCGATAGGAGGTTACAAGTTGTTCGACCCAATTAACAAGCAGATTGTAATCATCAGAGACGTGATCATAGATGAGTTTAAATAATGGGATTGGACTCAAAATGTCAAGAAAGATTCAGTGAAAATCTTACTTGAAGAACCAGAAACTCAAGTAAAAAGAGAAGTTCGACAAGAGGAACCAGCGGTTATAAATCAACCAAGTACAAGCAGACCTCAAAGAACAAGACGTGTACCTTCAAGATTGCAAGATTGTGTGGTTACATCATATGATGTGGTTGATAATGAAGGTGAGCTTGTACACTGTGATTTTTATGCAGATGTTAAACCTGTTTATGCAGGTGAACCATTGAAAGATTTGAAGTGGGTGAAAGAGATGATCGAAGAAGTGAAATCCATCAAAGACAACAATACTTGGTCACTTGTTGAATTACCTCAAGGAAAGAAGGAAATTGATGTCAAGTGGGTATACAAAGTGAAGATGAATCCTAAAGGGGAAATTACTCGACACAAAGCAAGGCCAGTGGAGAAAGGTGTAACACCCCTTTTCTATCCCCAATTAATCATGGTATAAATCAGAGTAAAATAAAATGCACGCATACAAAGGGTGTCACATGTTATTTTCCATACTTAGGAAAACCAGAAAAAACATTAACATGCACCTAGTCATACTCATAACACATATTTTAATTTCATCCTTAAAAATAAAACTATGCATTTCACAGCGGAGTATTTAATATCTCAGATACTATCAATGATTCGTCCCATACTATAATCATTGAATGAAATAACAATGAATCCATAACATAATCAAGTCATAAAGATTCATACATCGGCACCACGACCACATCAACATAGTATCTCAACATACGAATACAAAATATATATGAATACATAACAAACATCTCATGAAAGAAGAAATCCATATAATCTCCGTGTTACATGACCAGAGAAATGACTCACTACCTAGTATAAGGAATAAATAGATAAACTCCTCAACTAGTCTCATGCGAAACACCGCTATCCTCGGAACCTGCACATTACCCACATAGAGGCAACATATAACAGAAGGGTGAGAATTCACATCATTATCCAAAAATATATAATTGGAAGCAATATAGAAACAACATATAGTCATTAATTCCACACACTTCAAGTGATATTCCAACATAATATGATTATACAAACATTCCAAGTATAACATACTCGCATTTATTACAATTAGCACAATTGTCATAAATCCAAACAATCAAATTGTTCACATAATCAAGTATCACAATACCAATACACATAATTCATATTCATCAATGACTCATGTGACAACAATGCAATATGACTCAATATGCATGTGGTACCATTGGGAGCATTTCGTTCACCCCACTTCCGATTCATTAACTAAGAACCAAAGTCACGCTTCCGGTCCGGACAAGAACAAAGCCACCATTGTGAACTCACCGTTTCACCACTACTTATCCATTCAAGAGTCGAGCCAAATGTGAACCCAAAGTTTCACCACCTCAATTTTCAAGGTCAACCAATTGATGCATGTGCAATTCATCAAACAACATATGCAAATTAAGATTATCCACCAACCTCAAATGTTCAAGCATATCACCATAATTCAACTCATGTGAATTATTCGCCAATTGCACAACATCATATTTCATCAACAACAACCAATTCACATAGCATATACTATCATCACACATCACAAATAACATAGAGTATTTAAGCCAACACATGTTATTCACAACATTCCATCCAAAACATAACATATATACACTAATTTAAGTAGCATGTAATCGACGAAATCGCATCCAAACATGATCCAAAACTCATCAATACAATTATAAAAAATCATGTAAATTAAGGATAAATCATAAGCAAGCAATCCCCTAATCCATTCATGCATAAAACAAAATTATTATTTTTTTGCATACAGGTAACCGCACTCAGCGGCCCCCCGCGCGCTCAGCGGCCTTCACGTTTTGCAGAAAAATATACTACGTGACAGCACTGCCCAGCCACGAAATTCCATCTCCAAAATAGTTTTAATGCTTATTAATCATCATTTAAACATCATCTAACATGTATACACTATAAGGAACCTATTCATATCATCAAATCTAGTTTTATTCATCAAAATCCCCAAATTATAACTTCAATTTGAGAATCAAAAACCTAGAATTAGAGATACCCAATCCTATAGCATTTTACTAATCACTACCCAACAACATACAAATGCATAATAATGAATATTCTCCCCGTACCTGTTGAAGATTTGACTTCCTAGGGTTTCACCTTTTTTTCTCTTCTTCTCCTTTTCTCTTCTCTTCTTTTTCTTTCTTTTTCTCTTTTCTCCAAATGACAACACTAACTATCTTTTTCCTTCTAACCTTTACTAACTAGAAATGTCTTATTGGGCTTAATACTTAACACCTCCTTATTACTTCTATTCATAAACTTAGTCCCAATAACCAAATAACCACAATTCTACTCAGAAACCCCAATTAATTAAATAACACATATTCAAATAATTCAAATATTCATTTAAATAGCCCAATTAAATCAATTATCACATAATATAATATATAATAATTAATAATTAGCCATTAAAAATCGGGATGTTACAACTCTCTCCCACTTAAAAGATTTTCGCCCTCGAAAATTACCTCAAGCGAACAACTCAGGATACGAATCCTTCATCTAACTCTCAAGCTCCCAAGTCACATTACCATTAACACGACCTCCCCAAACCATTTTCACCAAAGCGATTTCCTTATCTCAAAGTTGCTTAACTTCTCGATCCTCAATACGCATCGGTAAAGTCTCAACTGTCAAATTATCTCTAACTTGCACATTGTTATATCCCAAAACTTTCCCTCTCACTTCTCAAGACATTTCACATATCTATACTCAAGGATTCCATAAGGGTTGACCAGACAAACCCTCTCCTAAGCAATCAACCCAAACTAGGGTTTTGCCATTCTCAAGTCAAGATGGACTTCCAATGCTTAAAATGGTCATCATGACTCGGCATATACTTCAAAGAATCTCCATGTCAAAATTCAAGCCTTACAAGTCAAGTTTGCTCAGACAATTGCTCAGATGGATGAAAATCAATTGTATTGGACAAAAAGTCAATTGTGGTCAACATACAATCAAACTTCATAATTTTTGGTCAACATCAATATTTTGAAGTAATATTCATCATTTGATCAAGTTTTGATCATGATTCATCAAGAAAAGTCAAGAATTAATCAAAAGTCAAAGTTTCTAAATTAGGGCTTTTTAGACAAAAGTCAACAGAACTTTGACCAGGCATAACTTTCACATACTTTATCAAAAAAATTTCCACCACAACTCATTTTGAAGAGAATTCAATTCTCTACAACTTCATGTCTCACAAGCTTGGGCAGAAAATGCTTCATTTGGAAGTTATGGATCAAAACATTACAGGTCCATTTAAAAGTCAATAAAAAGTCATCTTTTTGAAAAGAAGTGTTCATGAGCATGGAAACTACAATGAAGATGAAACCAAAAATTCTGTTTAGAAGACATCTTGAGCTTTCTAAAAAGTCCAAGAACACCCAAAAATGTTAAAAATTGAGCAAGATACACCTTGTGCAAGTTGAGCATTTTTAAGGAGGTGCACAAAGAGAAATACTTGAGAAAACCAAAAAATTTCCAAATGGGTCTAACTTTTCTTGATTCAAACATGTTCCTTATCTGAATTGGAACCTGCAAGCCCAGGGCCACGTTTTTATCTTTTATTTTTAATTTATTTTGGATTTTTATTCATTTAAAACCAATTTAATTAAAATAAAAGATATAAAATCAAAAATTAAGTGCAAGATGGATTTTCTCTCATCCTTGAGGTCCAAGCAAGTCATTTAATCTGATTATTTTGAAATAATTAAGATTGGCAATTTGATTTGATTGAAATTGTCTCAAAAAGGAAATATTCGGTTTGATTCCAAATCAAATAATTTTCCATTGATTGGCATGATATTTTTTTGACAATTCTTGACCTAATTCATTACGATATAAATACACAATGATCCCACATGACAAGAGGACAAAATTCTGGCCTCAAGAACCCAAAACCAAGTTCAAAAAAATGTGGCATTGAAGCAACCTAGCAGCCTTAGTTTTGCTTCAATTCAGACAATTCCAAGTCTTGCAATCGATTCCTGGAGGTTCTCTGAGTCGATCCAAATACTCACAAGCAAGCAAAACCCCCAAAATCATAAGAACATGATCACGGTTTGCATATTCTAACTCAAAATCGATTTCTAATTTTTATGCATAATCAATTGAATTTAACTATGTATTTGTGTTTGTGATGAAGTTTTGAAGCTTTCTGCATAGTTTAATCTGAGTTTGAGTGCAGGAATAGGAATCCACCATGGCTAGGGTTCGTAGCTCAGAATTAGGGCTTTCCGTTTAAAACAAAATTAGCCAAAACCAGAGCCACCATCACACTCAGAAGAGGATTTCCAATCGATTGATGTCCTCAAAATTAATTTATTTTATGTATTATGAATGGTTCGATTATGCATGGATGTAGCTACGGAAAACAATCCGTGGGTAAAGGCTTTAGCTACGGACGAAAACCGTAGGTAAAAGCCTGTGAAAAAATTCAAACGAGGAAGAAGATGAAGGCCTTGGCGCGGTTTTTGTTTTAAATTGGTTTTCAGAATTTATTTTCCCTTATAATGTTATTATTTCATAATGCTAACAGCGAATCCACCTAGCTCAGATGGCAAGGCAGCGCGTGCGTGAGAAGAAGGTCCCTGGTTCGAACCATGGCTGCCACAAATATTTTTTAACACTTGATTTTACTAACCTTTTTCCATTATTTTTCCATATTTTCTTTTCTAATTTAATTTCTTTTCAAACAATTTTCTAACACATTAAAAAATCACAAAAAAATATTTCTTTTTGCATTTAGGTCAGAAAAATACTTATTTAATTTTTCACATAAAAGAATTATATTTTGCATGCATATTTTAATTAATTGTTAATTAATCGAAAAATTGACTTTTAATTGTTTTTCCTTACTAAAATCAATCCAGAAAATTACCAAAAAAATTATTTTCTCATCTAATTAGGTTTGCTAACCCTAAAACTTTTTCCTAACTCAAAAATATTTTCACTATCATTATCTTCTCTTATTGTATATGCTTCCAGGTTGTAATAGTTAGGATAATTTTTCTCGCATTTTCTTTTTCTAATATTATGTAACTGCTCATGGGATGTAATAGCTTAATTAGGATTTACTTTCCGCACTCCTCAATTATGTAACTGCCCCAAAGCCATGTAATAGCGTAGGATTTACTTTCCGCACTTTATATTTCCGCAATTTACTTTCCGCACCCATATAAACTGCTAGTAAATTAGGCGTGTATGGCAAGATAAAATCAACATAGCTAACTCTAATCACAAGATAAAATTATCTAAACTCAACACACTTTCTTCACACATGCACCCCCTAGGGTATTCTCTCTAGTTGCCTTTCGAATAAATGGTCAAGTCCCTCGAACGTAGGGGTATCTTAGCATCGTTGCCTACAAACATATCATCATAGTCCCTTCGAATCAAAGATCATAGTCCCTCGATGACCCTCAATTGTTGCCTACGAAAAGTGATGATCGTCCCTACGAATGTGCTAGGATACTCCTACAAGTTGCCTTCTATGACCATCTGAATGTCCCTTCGAACGTCCCTTCACATCCAACGAATAGGGTTACCTACCAACTAATGGTACGGATAACGCTATTCTAAAGGAAAGTAAAAAACACGGAAATGACCGTTCTGAGTAGGTAATAGACTCTTAATTGCTTGCTCTAGCAAAACACTTTTCACACCTCACACTTTCAAAAACATTTTCAAACACTTTGTATACATTCCAGCGTGAATAATTACAAAGTCCTTTTCCAAAACAAAACATTTCCAAACACTTTGTATACATTCCAGCGTGAATCATTATGAAGTCAAAGCGAAATGCCTTTTCAAAAACATTTTCAAACACACACACACAGAAAGCAAATTTTTAAAGTGAGCTAAAGCAATTAAGAGCCCGTAGATAACTACGGATGGAAAGGGTGCTAATACCTTCCCTTTTCATAATCACCTCCCTTACTCAGAATCTAACAAAGTTCTTTTCCTGTTCTTTTCACCTTCCCTTAATTGGATAAAAGAAAAGTCGGTGGCGACTCTTGCTATCCGCAACATTTGCGATCAAACGCAAAACAATCCAAAGTCAGTTCTCCCACCGTATTACACACATCATCTAGGGGCACGACATGAGATGTATTTGGCATGTATTTCCTAAATTGAGATACATGGAATACATCATAAAGATTAGAAAGTGACGGAGGCAAATGAATTTGATAGGCTACTTCACCAATTTTCTCAGCAATCTGATACGGACCAATAAAACGTGGAGTCAACTTCCTTGACTTCCATGCTCTACCAACACCAGTCACAGGAGTAACTCGCCAAAACACATGATCCCCTTTCTCAAATCTAAGATCCTTCCTCCTCTTATCATGATAACTCTTCTGACGACTCTAGGCAATCTTCATCTTTTCCCGAATCATCTTAATCTTATTCGTAGTCTGTTGAACTATTTTAGGTCCAACCACAACACTCTCACCAGATTCATACCAACATAAAGGCGTCCTACACCTTCTTCTATACAAAGCTTCAAACGGAGCCATTCCAATACTCGAATGAAAACTATTGTTATAGGTAAACTCAATCAAAGGTAAATAACTATCCCAAGAACCTCCATGCTCTAAAACACATGCTCTCAAAAGATCTTCCAATGATTGAATCATCCTTTCAGTTTAACCATCAGTTTGTGGATGATACGCCAAACTCAAACGCAACTTAGTACCCAAAGCACTTTGCAAACCTTCCCAAAAATGCGAAATAAATCTCGGATCTCTATCCGAAACAATGCTCGACAGAATACCATGCAAACTCACAACTTTCTCAATATACAACTTAGCAAACTTTTCCATAGGATAATCCATCAAAATAGGAATAAAGTGAGCAGATTTTGTCAATCTATCCACAATAACCCAAACAGCATCATGACTACTCGGAGTCCTCGGAAATCCAGAAATAAAATCCATAGAAATGTTATCCCACTTCCACTCTGGAATGGAAAACGGCTGCAATAAACTAGACAGTTTCTGATGTTCAACCTTAGACTTCTGACATATTAAACAAGAATACACAAACTCTGCAATACCCTTCTTCATACCAGACCACCAAAATAACTTCCTCAAATCTTGATACATCTTAGTAGCTCCAGTATGAATACTCAATCCACTACGATGTCCTTCATCAAGAATTCTCTTTCTCAAATCACCAACATCAGGAATACAAACTTTATCACGACACCTCATGATACCATTCTCATCAATACCAAAATCACCACCGCAACCTTGATTGATAAACAACAACTTATCTACCAAAACCAAATCAGATTTATGAACTTCTCGAATCTCATCCAAAATACCACTAGTCAGCTTCAACATACCAAGCTTAACACAAGAATAATCTCAATCAAATCCAACTCTCGTACCATCAACATCGACATAGCAAAGACTTCCTACTCAAAGCATCAACTACAACATTCGCTTTACCCGGATGATAATTCAAACCAAAATCATAATCTTTCAAAAATTCCAACCATCTTCTTTGCCTCATATTCAAATCTTTCGATACAAACTCTTATAATCTCTATACACCTCAAATCTAGAACCATAGTGCCTCCAAATCTCATCGGATAATTCATGAATTTTACGCCTCTCATTGCCTTGCATTAACACACCTAATAATCAATGCATCAAATACACCACAAATGGTTTTGGGATTAGGCAAAATTAAAATAGGAGCGGTTGTTAACCTTCTCTTAAGCTCTTGAAAATTAGCTTCACACGCAAAGTCCAAACAAAAGCTTGACCTTTCCTTGTCAATTGCGTCAACAACTTAGAAAATCCTTCAATGAACTTACGGTAATGAAAAATTCTAATCAGATAGAGGATCCCAAGCCTTCAGCAATACAACCTTCTCTTTCAACACAGATAACATAATCCTCAAATTCTTAGCATGATCTTCTTCACTTTTAGAATAAATCAGAATATCATCAATGAACACAACAACAAATTGATCCAGATACTCATGAAAAATCATATTCATATATTCCATAAACACACCAAGAGCATTAGTCACACCGAATGGCATTACAGAATACTCATAGTGACCATACCTTGTCCTAAAAGCAGTCTTCTGAATATCCTCAGCTTTCACACGAATCTGATGATAACCAGACCTCAAATCAATATTACTGAAAACACAAGCACCAACCAATTGATCCATCAAATCATCAATCCTCAAAAGTGGATACTTGTTCTTAATAGTCACCTTGTTCAGTTGTCTATAATCAACACACAACCTCATAGAACCTTCCTTCTTTTTAACCAACAAAACAGGTGCACCCCACAGATATACACTCGGACGAATAAACTTATTTTCAAGAAAATCTTTAAGTTGACTCTTCAACTCTTTCAACTCAGAAGCAGACATCCAATACGGAGCCATCGAAACAGGACTAGTTCCAGGAACTAAATCATTTGAAAACTTAACTTCACACTCTGGCGGTAAATCACTTACATCTTCAGGAAATACCTCAGGAAAATCACAAACAACATGCAATCTACCCATAGCTTATTTCTCACCGAGATCCAACGATGCCAACAAAGCAAACAACATAGCACCATCTCTCAAAGATTCATCCACTTGCTTAGCAGACAAAAACAAATCATTCTCGACACCAAAATCAAGAAAGATAACCGACTTGTTAAAATAGTTGATAAAAACATGATTGTATTCCAACCAGTTCATACCAAGAATCACATCCAATTAATCTAACGGAAGACAAACTAAATCCATCCGAAAATCTCTGCCAAAAATACTAAATAGAAAATTCATACATGCAACAGAAGTACAAACAGAACCCATAGCAGGAGTATCAATAATCATATTTCTATGCATATCAGACAATTCAAGATTCAACCTCTTAACACAATCCGCAGAAGTAAAACAATGTGTTGCACCAATATCAATGATAGCAATCAAAGTTGCACCATTAACAAAGCACGTACCTCGAATAAGTCTATCCTCAATCGGAGTCTCAGCACCAGAAAATGCAAACACTTTCCCTTTAGCTTGCTTCTTCTTCGACTTCTCACACTTAGTACTAACATGACTTTGTTCACCACAGTTGTAACAAGTCACATCCACACTAAAACTACAATAAGCAATCTCGTGGCCCACCTTGCCACACCTAAAGCACTTTCCACCATTCTTTCCACAATCAGAAGCACGATGTCCCTCCACACCGAATTTGAAACACTTGATAGGATTAAAAGATCCTCCCTCACCTGGCTTCTTGCCACCACTAGATTTCTTCTTATCATCATACGGTTTCCCACAGAATTGACTTTTTCCTTTCCTTTCATTCACATTCTTGTAGTAAGAAGCACTCTCCCTACTATCCTTATCATAAATCCTACTCTTGTTCACCAATTCAGCAAAACGAATAATCTGTTGATACCCAATATCCTTCTTGATATCAGGCCTCAAACCATTCACAAACTTCAGACACTTAGATCTCTCAGCATTCATAGTATTTTAATGAGGGCAATAATTAATCAGCTCTTGAAATCTTGCAGCATACTCAGCCACGGTTCCATTACCCTGCTTCAGCTCAAGAAATTCTACCTCTTTCTTACCACGCACATCTTCTGGAAAATAGTTCTCCAAAAATGCATCACGGAAAAAATCCCAAGAAACTTCAACACCTCCCTCATCAAATCTCTGAACAGTGTTGCTCCACCAATCTTCAACTTACTTCTCCAGCATATGAGTACCAAATTGCACCTTCTGTGCATCATTACAATTCATAGCTCTTAAGATCTTCTCAAGCGCCTTCAGCCATGCTTGAGCCTTGTAAGGTTCATGCTCACCCTCAAAGATATGAGGATTGTTCCTCTAAAACATTCCCAAAGCACGCAACTCATCTTCTTCACCTCGGTGTCCAGCATTCGCCTGTGGAATATTCCCAATAGATCCAACCAACAATCTTAAGGCATCAATAATAGCATCATCATTCCATCATGTAACCATTGTCCTAAGACATCCAACAACATGCAACAGTGTCGATCGTGTCAGATACACAAATTAAATACAACAGGTATTAAATTAATTAATAATTTGGCCAAATAAATCTGAACGACCATTGCTCTAATACCACTAATGTAACACATATATAATATCCCCAATTAATCATGGTATAAATCAGAGTAAAATAAAATGCACGCATACAAAGGGTGTCACATGTTATTTTCCATACTGAGGAAAACCAAAACAAACATTAACATGCACCTGGTCATACTCATAACACATATTTGAATTTCATGCGTTAAAATAAAACTATGCATTTCACAACAAAGTATTTAATATCTCAGATACTATCAATGATTATATCCCATACTATAACCATTGGATGAAATAACAATGAATCCATAACATAATCAAGTAATAACGATTCATACATCGGCACCACGGCCACATCAACATAGTATCTTAACATACTAATACAAAATATATGAGAATACATAACAAACATCTCATGAAAGTAGAAATCCAGATAATCCCCGTGTTACATGACCAGAGAAGTGACTCACTATCTAGTATAAGGAATAAATAGATAAACTCCTCAATTAGTCTCATGTGAAGCACCACTATCCTCGGAACCTGCATGTTACCTACATAGAGGCAACATCATAATAGAAGGGTGAGAATTCACATCATTATTCAAATATATATAATTGGAAGCAATATAGAAACATCATATATTCATGAATTCCACACACTTCAAGTGATATTCCAACATAATATGATTATACAAACATTCCAAGTATAACATATTCGCATTTATTACAATTAGCATAATTGTCATCAATCCAAACAATTCAATCGTTCTCATAATCAAGTATCACAATGCCAATACACATAATTCATATTCATCAATGACTCATGTGACAACAATGAAATGTGACTCAATATGCATGTGGTACCATTGGGAACATTTTGTTCACCCCGCTTCCGATTCATTAACTTAGAACCAAAGCCACGCTTCCGATTCCGACAAGACCAAAGCCACCATTGTGAACTCACCGTTTCACCGCTACTTATCCATTCAAGAATTGAGCCAAATGTGAACCCAAAGTTTCACCACCTCAACTTTCAAGGTCAACCAATGGATGCATGTGTAATTCATCAAGCAACATATGCAAATTAAGATTATCCACCAACCTCATTTATTCAAGCATATCACCATAATTCAACTCATGTGAATTATTCGCTAATTGTACAACATCATGTTTCATCAACAACAAGCAATGCACATAGCATATATTATCATCACACATCAGAAATAACATATAGTATTTAAGCCAGCACATGTTATTCACAATATTCAATCCAAAATGTAACATTTATATACTAATTCAAGTAGCATGTAATCGACGAAATCGCATCCAAACATGATCCAAAACTCATCAATACAATTATTAGAAACCATGTAAATTAAGTATAAATTATAAGCAATCAATCCCCTAAGCCATTTATGCATAAAACAAAATTATTATTTTTGCATACAGTAACCAAGGCTCAGCCCTTCACGTTTTGCAGAAAAATCTGCTACGTGACAGCACTGCCCTGCCACAAAATTCCATGTTCAAAATAGTTTTAATTCTTATTAATCATCATTTAAACATCATCTAACATGTATACACTATAGGGAAACTATTCATATCATCAAATCTAGTTTTATTCATCAAAATCCCCAAATTACAACTTCAATTTGAGAATCAAAAACCTAGAATTAGAGATACCCAATCCTATAGGATGTTACTAATCACTACCCAACAACATACAAATGCATAATAATGAAGATTCTTCCCCTTACCTCTTGAAGATTTGACTTCCTAGGGTTTCACCTTCTCTTCTCTTCTTCTCCTCTTCTCTTCTTTTTCTTTCTTTTTCTCTTTTCTCCAAATGACAACACTAATTATCTTTTTCCTTCTAACCTTTACTAACTAGTAATGTCTTATTGGGCTTAATAATTAACACCTCCTTATTACTTCTATTCATAAACTTAGGCCCAATAACCAAATGTGATGACTGGTTTTTTCATCGGTTGTTTTAAAAACAATGAAGTCGCCACCTAATTTTATTTGTTCTAAAAAGAACTGAAAAATATAGATAAAACCCACGGAAATGGATAAGGCGGTCTATGTGACCAAAAGATGTGAATTCGGGAGTCGGTTATGCAAGGGGAAGGTATTAGCACCCCTTACATCCATCGTACTCGATGGGACCCGTTTAATTCTAAGTGTTTGTGTGTGTGTTAAATTGTTAATTCATAAGTTATGATCAAGAAATAAAAGAAACGGGGTTTGTTTATTATTATTTTGAGTTTTCCGCGGTTTCAGAACCTTGTGCCTACGTATTCCCCCGTGCAATGGGAAAGTCAAAACTCCGTAGTTCTTCTCAAAAATGTTTTAAATTGGTTGTATTGATTTTATAAGAAAAATATGTCTTTAGATATTTCAAATGCTTGAATCTGAACTTGTTTAGTTTGTTTGAAAAGCTTAAGTCCTCGTTCGTGTTTGAAATGGCTATTGCACACTCTTTGTAAGAAAAAAGTTTGATGATCGCGTATGAACGATAAAAGAATTTGAGTGAGTTGAGTTGATTTTAAGTTGGGGATGACAAATATTGAAGCATTAGGCTATCATCTAATAATTCAAGTATTCGAAATTGGCGAGCAAGTTCAACCAATCATCTCTCATCCAAAATATTTATTATGAAAACCATGAAGTGAAATAAAGTTCACATTTATTAAGTGCGTGAATAAAAGTATTTAAATCATTAGGCTATCGTCTAACGACCCAAATACTTTAAATTCAATTAAACCGTCGGGCTATCATCCAACAATTTAACCGAATGTCACAACACTAAGTTTTTATTTATTAAACATGGGTAGAAGTTTTTTTTAGCTTATTAGGCTATCATCTAACAACCTAAAAAACTTCAAATTTGTTTAAATCATTAGGCTAACATCTAACAATTTAAACAAACCTCATCCAAATGTTTTTTTTTATGAAAATCAATTTAGAAAACAAGTTCAATTAATTAATTTGATTTTTGAAAGTGTTTTAAGATTCGGTACGCAAAGAAAAGAGAAATGGAATCGGGTTATGATTAATCAAGTATATGGACTTAATTAACCTCGTGAGGATAGGTGCTCCTATCCCCAACCATGAGACCCTGGTGCATGGAAAATTGGTATGTGGACCAATAATTATTCGGGTTATGATTAATCAAAGCAACAAGAGCTTTAATTAATCTTGTGAGGATGGCCATGCCCATCCCCAACTATGAGACCCTTTAGGAAATTGGTTTATGAGCCAATCAAGAGAAATCGGAATTGTTTTTATATTAATTGTGCATGACGTGTATAATGGTGAATCAATCGTACAAGCGTATAAAGCAGATAAATAATTATCAAACAATACATTTAGGAATTTAAATAATTGTTAGACTAGATCTTTTTTATTTGATAAAATCGACTAATAGTTTAATCGGAAGTTGTCAAATAAAAATTATCAATGGTTAATAATTATTTAATACAAGTTATCACAGTTTATTTGCAAATAAATAATAATAATAATAATAATAATAATAATAATAATAATAATAATAAAAGATTAAGTTTAGAAATAGCCTGTATGCAGCAGATTAGGGGGTGTGAAAAGAAATCCAGAGCCCAAATAAAGGGCCCATTAAGCCTTCAGAAAAATCCAACGTGGAGACCAGGAGAAGGTGCATCATGGAGGACTAGATCTGACCACTTAATCAAGAGACCAAGGGGACTTGGAGCAATCGGACGGCGAGATGGCAACACATTATGATTAAAAAATAAATAAATAATATAAAAAAGAGTTATAGGTAGTGACAAATGTCACCGCTTGGGTTAACCAAGCAAAACACATCCTAATTATTCTAAACTAATATTTACCCATGTTTTAAAAATAAATAATAAAAAAAACATAATGAAAATAAACTGCAACTCTTCTGTTTCAGAAAACCCTCATCTCTCACGATCGCTCTCGCTCTCATCCTCTCATCTCTCGTGCTCTCACGATTTCTGGCCGTTTGCATGTTTTTCCTCACGGTTTCGCCTTCATCTCTGGTTCCTCACGATCTCTCTCGTCCCTGTTCTCTCACAATCGCGCCGGAAAAAGAAAGAGGGTTGCGCCGGAAATCGCCCTTGTGGCGGTGACGGCGGCGGCTTATCCTAGAACATGATTTCTTACGTTTTTTGGCTTGTTTGCTTCTGTTATGTAGTAATCTACGGTTACTTTTCTCTGATTTCTACAGGTAAACCCTAGATCAGAAAGGGAAAAGAAAAACCCTAATCTCTATTTGGGTGTCCGACGATGGCGGTTGTATGGAAATGAAAGAAGCAGAAGAGAAAGAGAAGGACGGTGGCCATGGGTTCGCAACCTGCTCCTCTTCCTTCAAAAACCCGGTATTACCTTTCTGAAACTCTGTCTTTGCCTTTTTTTTATTTCTGAAGGGATTTTCTCGTAGGAAAATGATGATAACTTGTTAGGATTTGTGATTTTCTGTCTTGTTGTTCTTGTTGGGATTTTCGTGTGGCTGTTATCTGGTTTGTTTTGGTTATTTGTGGCTGTTTCTGGGTATTTCGTGTGGCTGTTATCTGGTTTATTTTGGTTATCTGTGGCTATTTTTGGGTATTTCGTGTGAACAATGGTGGTTGCCTCCTGTTAGGGTTTTGAACAGTATCTCTCTCTTATATATTGCTGGGAAATTAGGGTTGCCTCTGTGTTCTTGTTTGGAACTTAGTCTTTTGGCTTTTCCATTGTTGGCTCTGCTGTTTCTGTTGCATGCTCTGCTCTACTATCTTTGACCATGGACCTGCTGTATTTTCTTAATAGGCTCAAATGTCTTTGCATTTTTTGTGTATCTGACATGTTATGGTTCTGAATTTTGATATGTTGGACTCTGGAAAAAATAAAGTTGATTGGTCTTTGGGCAATTTTGGCTCTGTCTGCTCCTGCTCTGCTTTTACTGACACGAATCTGCTGCTGGCTTTAATGTAACTATGATGCTTTTGAGTTTTATCCCTATTGTGAACCAAACTGTCTGTGATTTGCAATATGCCTGCTTTTAGCTAATGATTCAAAACTTGGATTTTGTATGAGGCTGTTGTAAATTTTGTATTATCCTGTTAACCATGATGAATAATTCTGAGTTTTCTTCTCTTTGTGAACCAACTCTGTTGTGATTTGTAAAGAGACCCTAGGCCAATGATCGAAATACAATTCCAATTGTATGAGGCTTTATTTATTGCTTGAACATGATTTGAAAATCCTCCCTGTACTCTGATTCTTGCTATAATCCCTAATGATGAGATTCTAAGAGAATTTGTGTAAAAAAACTTGCGTATTTAAATGTTGTCAATTGCTTGCTAACCGTTCTTTTCTTTATTTTTCATGGCATGAATTCTATTGGTGATGAGGCGCTTGAGAAGGTGAACCGGGAAGCAACCTTAGCAAGGCTTGGAGAAGCTTGGATAACACTACAACATGAAACTTGGAGAGATATTCATAGAGAAAAACGATGGGAAAAAATTCTTCTTTAGAATTCATGAGTTTAGGCTTAGGAATATGTTTTTGTTGTAATCTTAGGGCTAAGAATTTGAGTAACAACTTCTTGATTTTGTAATCTGATGAATGTTGAGTTTGTAAAATTCTATCATTACTTGTAACAACTTGAACTATTATTTGGAATCTTAAAGAATTTGAATCAATACTTGTAAATGTCACAATGTTTTGTGTAACTTGTAGGAATTGATGTAACATTGATGTTACTTGAAACAATACCCAAATCCAAACTTTGTTTTAATTAGAACCTTTAGATATAAAGAAAAAAATAACATTCTCCTTATATCTTGAAATTTTGACATAGAACTTAGACGTACAAAGATGTAGTGTACAGAATTTGGCATAGAACTTGAAAGAAAATCCAACATGAAGTATTTAAAGTGGAATAAATGATAACACCATAAACTACGAATTCTTGAAACAAGAAATTAAGCATGAAGGGATATTCCAAACCTTGCTTGTATTAAATTGTGTCATCATAAACATATAAGCTTTTGAACGAGCCTAAAACTTAATGTATCAAATAATTAGCCAAAAATCCAAATTCTAATCATTCTCAAGTTCAAACTTCAATTTTCAAATCTGAATCAAAACATCAGATAAATTAAGGAAACCAGAACGTCATGATCGCAATTCCAATCTTTGTGCTAAAAGTTTACTTCAAAAGATGAGAGACTTTAATCATATAATAAACCAAAAGATGATCTAACTTAGAACCAAGAATCAATCAAGAAATCCATATTTCTGAGCTCATGCCTTTGCAAAGAAATCCAAGAAATTTTATGATAAGGAGGGTAAATTTTGGGGTGCGACACCAAATAACCACAATTCTACTCATAAAACTCAATTAATTAAATAACACACATATTCAAATATTCATTTAAATCGCCCAATTAAATCAATTATCACATAATATAATATATATTAATAATTAATAATTAGCCATTAAAAATCGGTATGTTACAAAAGGATTTCTCCAGAAAGAAGGAATTGACTTCGATGAGGTTTTTGCACCCGTGGCTAGGATCAAAACAATCAGGTTGGTTGTTGGTTTAGCATAAATAAACAGTTGGCACATATGTCAGATGGACATGATATGTGCATTCCTGAATGGACCCTTGGATGAAGAAGTTTATGTTAAACAACCAATTGGGTTTGTGAAACATAACGAAGAAAGAAAGGTGTACAGGCTTCATAAAGCCCTGTATGGATTAAAACAAGCTCCAAGAGCTTGGAACAAGAAGATAGATAGTTTTCTAATGGAGAAGGAGTTTGTGAATTGCACAACTGAACATGGAGTATATGTAAGAAGAAGCAATAGTGAATTGCTTAAAGTATGTCTCTATGTGGATGACTACTTAATAACAGGTAGTTGCAAGAAGAAGATCGAAGACTTCAAAGGTGATCTCGCAAGGAATTTGAAATGTCTGATATGGGTGATATTTCATATTTCCTTGGCATCGAATTCTACAAGACTAGTAAAGGTTTGATGATGCATCAAAGAAGATATGCGGGAGAAATTCTCAAGAGATTTGAGATGGAATAATGCAATTCAACTTCGACACCTGTAGAACCAAGACTGCAATTTTTGAAAGACTCGGAAGAAGATGATGTCGACCTAACCCAATATAGAAGACTTATTGGGTCCTTAAGATACCTTTGTCACACGAGGCCTGACTTAGCATACAATGTGGGTATGGTAAGTAGATTCATGCAGAAGCCAAAGGTATCACACCTAGCAGTGGCAAGGAGGATATTAAGGTATTTGAAAGGAACTCTTGACTATGGCATTTTATTCCCAACAGTTGATAAAGGAAAAGAATGCAAGTTAGTGGGGTACACTGATTCGAGTTGGTGTAGTGATGTTGAGGATCGAAAATTCACAGCAGGATATGTGTTTATGTTAGGTGGTGCACCAGTTGCTTGGAGTTCGAGAAAAGAACCAGTTGTGGCATTATCATAATGCGAACCAGAATACATAGTTTCTTCTCTTTGTGCATGTCAAGCAACTTAGATGGTGAACTTGGTCGAAGAAATTACAGGTAAAGATCATGGAGCAATTACCATGAAGATCGACAGGATGTCAGCTATCAACCTGATGAAGAACTCGATAGCTCATGGTCGAAGCAAGCATATCAAAATGAGGTTCCACTATCTTCGAGAGCAGGTAGCAGATGGGAAGATGTACTTGGAACACTGCATAACTGAGAATCAGATTGCAAATATCATGGCGAAGGGTGTGCAGATCGAAGCATTTAGAAGACTAAGAGATATGATGAATGTAGAAAGCTTATACACAATGAATTAGGTGGTGTGTTGAAAGTAATTCCTTGTGTCAGAAAATATTTGAGTTGATTTGATTTAGGAGTGTGGAAATAGTTTGTTACACACAGATTTAATTTTTAGATTTAGATAGATTTGATTTAAATCTAAAATAGAATATATTTGATTTGGCTTAGGGAGAAAGATAACCTAAATCTATAAATAGAGGGAGTAACCCCTATTTTTTGTAATTGAATTCATTCACAGTATTTTGCAGTTGCAAAGTGAATAATAAAGTTTTCCACAATTTGTGGGCAGAGAGAAACTCTGTAGAAAATGGTTATTTCTTCTTCTTCTTTTCTTTAATTATTCATCGTTATTGTGTGGTGATATCAATCTTGTTCATCAAGATTGATAGAAATTCATCATAGATTTTGGTGGATTTCCAACAGGCTTAACGTCTTACCATTTAATTATTCAAATCAAAACTTAATCTAAAACAACTAACCAATCATCAAAAATTGTGTTTACTAACATAATCAAAATTCAAGACTTTATTTCAATAAAGGATTGTTCGGTGTCTTTCTATATGGACATCAAAACTTCGCCTACCATCACTCAAAATAGTATGCACGCGGTTGAAAAACCAAGGCGAGTCCACTAACTTAAAAAAATATATGTTTTTCCCTCTATTTGATTCCCTTTTTAATAGATATGATAATAAAGATATACTCTCATAAGTCCTATAGCTAAAAAGGTCCCCTTGAGTACAAGAGAGATAAAGGGTGCCTAACACATTCCCTTTATCTATTTAACTCACGAATCCAATAATCTCTACAAAAATTAGGGTTTTTTTCGTTCCTTTCCCGTCCTTAGGACAAAAAGTAGAGGTGACAACTCATAGTTTTTGTCAGAAAATCAAAGCCAAGGAGAACCATTTTGACTTAACCACACTTCAGTAAGAATAATATCATGTCTTAACCTCCATATCAACATCGAAATTCTAGGCGGAATGTCGATGTTCCACAGATTACAGGCCCATGGAACATCCGGAAAGCAACCCTCTTTAAAAGAAAAAGCATCCTTGAGCAAGAGATTACCCGACACATTTTACTCCCACACCAGCTGATATGGAAAAGTGATGTGAGGAGAAGGAATAACGGGCAGATTGTGACCTATATCGGGAAACAACAATCCCATGGTGAAGGAAAATCCCACTACTCGTCGTTGATGAATTCTTAAACTTTGGAGTTCAACTTGATGCCTTTAGCCTTGAGTAAATCAAGAGAAGTAAAGTTTATCAATGGTTTAACGCACCAAGAGTCAGACCATAAGTTGATATTAGCTTTTGTGCCTAAGACCCAACTGTGTTCCGGTTTGTGAGAACAGTAAACCGGAACACTTTTTTGAAGAGTTCCGGAATGCGTATTTGAATTATTATTTTTTTGTTTCAGGTATGGAAATTTGATCCCAGTTTGCCAAAAAAAATGAGTCCTCCATAGATACCACAAATGTATTCACTACAGCACAAACATTCGTTACACGAGAAGATGCTACAAGTTGGATCAAAGAAGTTGGATTAAGAAATAAAATCACCGTTATTATCAAGCGTACAGACACTAAAACCGGCAAGAGAGGAAGGAGTAACAAAATAATTTGTGGGTGTGATAAAGGGGGAAAATGCAAGGATAAAAGTGGAACTTAAAGTGCAAGTAAGAGATGTGGATGCCCGTTCAAAATTAGATCGACTCCGTCAAAAGATGGGTTTGGATGGAAGGTAGATGTAAAGTGTGGAGTTCATAATCATGGATTACCTGATAGGATTGAAGGTCATGCGTTTGTTGGCAGGTTGACCTCAGATGAAAAGCAACATGTTTTTGATTTAACAAAGATTCATGTTCCTCCTAGACACATCTTGACTTTCCCGCAAGAGACGAATCCTAAAAATATCACTCGGATCACTCAAATATATACGCATAAGAGTGTGATACAAAAAGAGATAAGGGGTCCATGAACTGAGATACAGCATTTGCTAAAGCTAATTGAGGATGCAGGGTATGTCTACTGGAGTAGAAAAGGAGATGGCTCAGATATTGTGAGAGATATTTTTTAGGCGCATCCAGACTCCATCAAGTTGCTGAATATTTTTCCCATTGTCTTAGTTATGGATAGCGCATATAAGAAAAATAAATATAGGCAACATCTCTTTGAAATTGTTGGCATGACATCGACCAAGTTGACTTCTGCTGTTGTATTTGCTTATATAGAGTCTGAGCAGACAGATAGTTTTTGTTTGGTCCTAGAGAAGCTGAAGGAATAGTTTGTGCAGAAGGATTTGCGTCCAAAAGTGATTTTGACGGATATAGATCTAGCATTGATGAAAGCTGTGGAAATTGTGTTCCCTACTACACAAAATTTGCTATGTCATTTTCACAATAACAAAAATGTTGGGATGCGATGCAAGAAATATATGGTGAAAGAAATGCAAGAGACTATTGACACATTATGGAAGGAAGTTGCATGGGCTAGTGATGAGGTTGAGTATGCTCAAAAGTTGGAACAACTTGAGCAGGCATATTTTAATTGTGCAGACTTTATTGATTATGTGAAAGACACATGGTTGACTCCACATAGACATAGATTTGTTGGAGCATGGATTGATCGAGTACTTCATTTAGGCAACACCACGACTAACCGGTATGTCTTTTATTTTATTTTTTTAATTATTTTTTATATATATTATGCATTAATATTTACAATGTTTTTTATATATATTAAGCATTAATATTAGGGTTTTTATATATATTATGCATTAATATTTTTTATATACATTATGCAGTAATATTTACCTATTTTTACTATGTTATATATTTATTATGCATTCATTTCTAGGGTTGAATCCGCTCATTGGAAGCTAAAGCAGATGTTGGGAAATAGTCTCGGTGACATGGTCAAATGTTGGGAAGCTATGAACAACAACCTGAGGATACAAATAGGCAACATTCGTGCTTCGTTCCAAAAAAGTTTTTATGAAGTTGAGCATGCACATGTTAGTCCATTGTATGGTAACCTGCGTAGTTTTGTTTCTAGAGATGCTTTGAGACGCATTGCACAAGAGTTAAATAGGGTTGATTATGTTGGAACTTATAGAGAAATATGTGGTTGTACTCATAGAACAAATTATGGGTTACCTTGTGCTTGTGAGTTAGGTAGATATGTTCTTAATGGTGTACCTATACCTATTGAGAGTGTTCATGTTCATTGGAGGAAGTTAAGTATGAAAGGTGAGTTGTAGGCAGAAGGAGAAGATGGATCGGAGATTGACATGAATAATGTAATGGAAGAAATATGGAGAAAGTATAGATCATCAGATGTTGTTGGGAAAAGAGCATTAAAAAGTAGGTGTAGTGAAATTGCTTACCCCGCAACAACTTCTTTATGTCCACCACCTGAGAAAATAAAAACCAAGGGAGGAGTCAAGAAGAAAGGGAAGAAACCAGTTGGGTATGATGTTTACAAGGACCCTTCACAGCATGATTATGTTGAACAAACATCTCAAACTTCACAAAAGTTGTCTCAGAAATCACAATCAAAGAGGGAATCAAAATCAAAAAAGCTTTCACAGCAAGACTACACTCTTCAGTTTCCAAGTCATATCAGGTCATATATATTTATTATGCATTAATATTTATAATGTTAATTATTTTAAGTTTATTATTATTATTTTAAGACTAAACTCTTTAGTACTTATTATGCACTAATATTTATAATGTTAATTACTTAGGTCATATATTCAGGAGATTGTGGATGTTGAATCAGATGGTAATTGTGGATTTAAATTCACTGCATCGTTGCATGGGTATAGTCAGGATGGTTGGGAAATGGTTTGTCGAGAGTTAGACATGGAAATAAGGGACAAGAAGAGTTTGTATGAGAAGTTATTCGGAGATAGACTATCAGAAGTGGGAAGCGGGTTGATGATACAATCCACTGGTACACAGCCAGAGGAGAAATGGTTGACACTACCAGACATGGGTTACTTGATAGAGAACCGCTATAATGTCATTCTTGTTCATTTAGGCAATCCCTGCTTGACTTTTTTCCATATGACATCATCACCTTCACATAATCCTACTATTTGGTGTATAGGTTAAGTCAACGTTAACCATTGGGTTCAGGTAATAATTTATATACCCGATAATACTATTTTTCAATTATTATTTACTATACAAGGTGTTGGATTAATTGTTTTTTATACTCAGGTAAACATGAAAGATGTATTCCCCTTACCCCCGGTGCCTACAAATTGGAAGAAGTTCCGTCACCCGGATGCAACTGCATGGATGGTATCATTAGCGGGACGTTGCAACTATGGCTACATCTTCGCCAGTTTTACCTTCTTATATTCGCTTAGAATAAGCTTATCATAAAATTATATTTTGTGTAATGTAGAATTAAATTGTTATGAAATGTAGCAAAGCATTACAACAACGCACCGACATTATTTTTATTCATCCAAAATAATTAAAAACAACACATGACTCTTTTCTATAGCACTTTTGATTTATTCTAGACCATTCAAAGTGTCGGTCCAATCAAAGTCATTCAAAGTGTCGGTCCAATCAAATCCATTCAAAGTGTCGGTCCAATCAAAGCCACTCAAAATGTCGGTCCAATCACAGCCATTCAAACTTAAAATAACACATAAATCCAATGATAACATAAATCATACAAATAATTCATACAAATATTCAAAGACAAATATTCAAAGAGTTACTAAAATATTACATAAATCATAAAAACTTAACATAAAATCACTCTTCATGACATAAATGCAACGCAAAATAATAAATCATTTTTGGAGGTGACGATGAATTAAAGCGGAGATACGAGCCAAGTTAGGATTGGATGGCCCTGCTGCAAATTGAGGAACTGGCACCTCTGTTGGTTCATCCACCGACGGTGGTACCAATCGAGGGTGTGACACCCGATAATACCAGTCCAAATAATTTGCCACTGTCTCAGAGGGAAATGTGACAATTGCTGTGTTACCAACCACATCTACAACACTCTCGTCGTAACCGATTCAGTGGTATATACTGAATCAGACCAAACTGACGTAAACAGCTGTCAGTAAAATATAAAACATATGTACCTCCCCACAATAGTCCTCCTCTGAAATAAGTAAGCTCGTCGAATGCGCGAAATTGCCTATGATCCTCAAATGGACGTCACACCACGTCCACCGGTGTTAATCGGTCAAGGATAGCTCGCAAGGCATCCACCTTTAATTCTCCCTGCTTATAGGACCATCTCATCGCTCTCGGCATTCCAAAGTTCTCATTTGGATGCCAGTTTTCCACTACTCTTCCAATTCTAGGAAAATACTCATGGATCCAGCACTGTTTCAATAAAAATTATAAATAACATTTTAATAATATTTTTAGATTACTAAACAATTAATAATAATTAAAAATTATCTAAACAATTAATAATAACATAAATAATAAATGAAATACCTGAAGAAGAGTTGGATAACCAGCAAGTTGTTTGGTGACAAACACACATGCATCTCCGAGAGAATCATAAAGGGTTACCAATGTAGCTTCCCCCCAACTGTATCTTCCAAGACCCTCCAAGTTCCCAAAAAGAGATACATATTTTGCATCGACAAGCGTAAACGCCTTGTCAGCAAAAATGGTACAACCTACTAACATCATCAAGTAAGCCTTGGTCGCATATGCCCAGTTACTAGCAGCTCTATGGGCAACAAAAATATCATACAACCACTCCAACTTGTAGTAGACACCTCTATTTCCACGAACCTGAGTCATGGCTTCTACACGTGACACTCCTAAATATGTCACAGCAAGCTCAGCAGCAGCACCTTCAGTGACGTGTTGGGGATTCCAAAAAATACCCCTTATAGGTAGGTGAAGAAGACAAGATACATCATCTAGAGTAATCGTCATTTCACTAAATGGCATGTGAAATGACGATGTCTCAGAATGTCATCTCTCTACAAATGCAGTGATCAAATTCGAGTCTATCTTTGACAGACTGCACCTTTGCAACGATGCAAGACCCGAATTTGTCACCCACCTATCTATCTCTCTGGGGAGTTGTTGGGGAACTCACTCCTTAAGTTTTTGGACATGTGCAGCACATTTTAGTTGTTTTTTAGGTCCTCTTTCCTGAGAAAAAAACGTAACATATTAATAAACTACGACAAAAAGGAACAATTAATTCATTTCACATTACGTTTTCATTTAGCTCTCCGAACCATAAGTGTCGAGCATAGTGTTGCTCGTATCTAACTAAAAGGGATAAGTCTGATGGTCCCCCCGGATATCCCCTAGACTCCTCCGGAGGATTTGAACCGGATCCAGATGCACCATCGTTTCTATAAGGAAGGCGTTCGTCACGGCCTAATCTTCGAGGCATTCTGCAAAAATAAATAAATAAATAAAAAGGCAACCAAAACACTTTTGAAAAGTGT
This sequence comes from Vicia sativa, assembly GCA_021764765.1. Classification (NCBI taxonomy): domain Eukaryota; kingdom Viridiplantae; phylum Streptophyta; class Magnoliopsida; order Fabales; family Fabaceae; genus Vicia; species Vicia sativa. The sequence goes on along the minus strand of CM038793.1, from coordinate 89,880,484 downwards.
TTCGATTTATATTTTCAATAATTTCAGAACACTTTGCAAAAGTGTGTCAAAATGTAAATTACAAAACCAGAATAGATTTTAAAACTGTTTCGGTGCATTTTGTTCAAACCGAGACACTTTAAAAATTGTTCCACTTTTTGCTCAAACCGTGTGTCAAACCAAAACACTTTAAAAATTGTTCCAAAAAAAAAAACCAAAAATCACCCAAACCGGAACACTTTTGAATAGTGTTTCGGTGCTTCTTTTTTTCAAAACACTCCCCTTAACTATTTCGGTGTGTGTTTTGTAAATCGGAAGACTTATGTAAATTGTTCCAAAATGCTAGAGAATGAGAGAATTTCTAAACACTTTTTTAACAAAATGTGAGAAATAAAAGTGGAGATACAAAGTACAATTTTCTAAGATAAGACAGCGCAAAACCTTCACTAAAAGGAAGAACTAAACGAAAGAAAAATGTCTCTCATCACAAACGGCATTTAACCACAAAGAACGGCCTCTAATTCAAATGATTAGAGTTTCAAATTGCTTCACTAGGATTATACGCTATCTTGCTCAGGCAAATATCAATAACCTCGTGGAGCTATTATGATTGACACGTAATTTGAGTTTTCCTTGTAATTTGAACTTACTGTTCATTCGTTTCATTTCCTCAAACTTAGTTACCATTCACAATTCTCTAAAATGCATGAGAACAGAACACAAAGCAAACATATTAGAAGGGGAATATAAATAATGAAACAGCTGACTGTTGAAAAATGTTGTTAGGTACAGATTCATCCAAATGCACCGCTAAATATAATTGAAAACTTAAAAGGGCTAGAAGTCAGTAGCACTTCGACAGAAACCAAACAAGTGCAGAGCAATGCAGTATCATTTTCAAACAAAAATTATGGCAGTATGAAATGATGCCATTTACATCATTGACAGCATATTTATTTTTGCATAAATATTACAAAAACAGGCCTATAACAAATAAATGAAAAATGACGGCCAAAGCAGCCATCCAGAGGCACATGTGAGGTAAATTTGAACAAAACAGTATGCCGGACCTTCCAGGAAGTTTAGATTAAGCACAAAACTAAAATGAACTAATAACGGTTCCAGTAGGTTCTACGTCTGAACCAGTTGTAGTCAGGCAATCGTTGAATAGGTCCCATGGCAGCAATTGCAACATCCTGCAAGATATAGACATGACAATAGCTTAAAATTATGAATAAGTGGTGTCTCTACTCCAGAGTAAGATTTCATTTATTATTTTATTACCTTGTCATAAATAAATCGGTTTGCAACACGTTTAATTGTACTGGCATCAACAGCGTCAATTCTGGCAAACAATTCAGCAAATGGGATTCTTCGACCATAAGTGAGTAGCTGAAAAAACAAGCAGAAATGAGTAATGAAAAATTTGACTGGTAGCATAGCATAGTTTGCACAATCATGTAAGAATGCTAATAATATTGTATAGAAGTTTCACTTTCTAAAAATTTTAGCTAATGAACTTGCATGCCACTATTTTCTTTAATTGTGAAATGTACAATCTACTGTGGTACCTGACGACCAATATCTTCAGCAACAGGGCTTGTTCCATCAATGTGAAGCAGAAGCGAAGATTTTAACTGTAAATTAAACATTTATAAGTGAGTTAGTGACACTAAGAGCGGGATAAAAATTAATTACAAGTAAAATAACAAAAATAATTTAAGATAAAAAAAACTATGTAAAAAAGCAAAATAACTGAAAAAACAATATGGACAATTGAGTGTGAAGAAAAGTTGTACAATCAAATGAAACTTCTAACCAGATGTTTGTGTTGTAGAGAATGTGAACACACATTCCAACACAAACCATCACATTCTTAGCATAATCTTTTGGAGGCAAAAACTAACTGCACAAATTTCGTTTGAATGCACTACAAATATAGAGCATTGAAAAGACTAATTCAACTAAACATGGGGTTGATAAATTTGGTAAACATTTTCACTATATTTGAAAACAATTCAGTTTAATGCCAGCAACAATAATGAAAAATGGAAAGGCCGTGACAAGAGAATAAAATGCTGAGGCACAATTGAACGTGTGGTAATTGTACAGATGATGCAATATGCCATAATTATAAACTAATCAAATGCCAAAACAAAATTAACTTTGGTTGTTTCTTTGACAAAGAATACAGCCAAAGCTTTGTAATAGAGATCATAAGCCAAAATCTGTTGTCACCTTCAAATATCAAGACAGGAAATCATTAAATCAAAGTAGAAGCCTACCTGATTACGAGCACGTGTAACATCATCTTCTGAAACCTGATAAGCCAACTTGGTTGTATTGTACATTATGGCATAGGCCAGATCATCCAGGCAATCCGGCTGAAAGCACAACAAAATAAAGGGAAAAGCTTTATCCTAGCAGTAACTGAAGTCATCATAATTTTATTGAATGTAAGTACATTAGGTTTAAAAGTTTTTACAGAGTTCTTATACTTCTCATAACTTTTAATGTTCTAATCACTAACCAGACCTATATATAAACATAAACATCTAAAAAAGTTCATAATAGGCTATTTAAAAATTTCAGTGATGCTATATTATACACAATATAAGGAATTTATAACCAAAACATGGACATTTACAAAATTAAAAAATAAGGAATTTATTTTTAAAAATTAATATAGGATCATTTGACAAATTCAATAGAACAGACCTAGAGAATAATTCCACTGTATACCTATGAAAAACTACAAGAGGAATGTTCATTTGGCAGTAGCAGAAATTCCATGTATTTTTCACATATTTGCATGCCAGCTTTAAAAGAAGTACTCATGTGCTACTTTGATTAAAACAATACTCTACAAGAGAACCACATTAAGGTCTACCTTAGCAACGGCGTAAACACCAAAAAGACCCGTGTCCTTGTAATTGGTGTTAAAAGCCATTGTACTTTCTGCAATTTCATTAATGCCAATTCGTTGTGCTAGCTCCGAACTGTTCACAGATAAAACTCACTTAGCTAAGCATGTATAATGAAGGGTATTTTTCTTTGGGTTTGGGGAAGGAGAGAATGTTCAAGTTGCATACCCCATGTGCTTTCCACCTCCGGCTGTCTTGTTCCAAGAACCCAACATTGCTTGCATGACCATCAAAGCAATTGAATCTGGATCTTTCCAAGATGCACCTTCAAAAGCTACAGCAAATTGTGCAAGGGGAATATCATCATCAAGCATTCGGACCTGTTTTCAGAACAAGTGGATTAACATAGTTAATAAATTAACTTAAGTAACTGGCTCAAATCTGCTCAATATTAATATTCTTACCTCAGAACCAGTAAAAACTGCTGGCTCTTTTTCAACCAACTGAGATGCTGTGGAGGGATTTGTTGACAACTTAGTAAACAATTTTTTCACTTGTCCAACAAAATCTTCATGCTTTACAGCTCCAGATGCAGCTATCACCTGGAAAAGTAGACCCACACAAAAAACAGCCATCAGGCTAACTTCCATATCTAAATGTTACTCCCACCATCACAAAATAATTGATTCAGTTAACCAGTTCAAAAAGATTTAAAAAAAAAAAAAAAGTACCCTTATCATGTATTGGTGTATTCACCTTTACCATAAATACAAAATGGAAGATACTCAAGTGTGAGTGATTTACCATAAATACAAAATGGGAGATACTTAATTGTGAGTGATGCAAGTATATTAATTAATGTGTACAATAAAGTGAGTACCATAGTAATGAAAATTGAAAGGGATCAGTCATTTTGGAACATTTTTTTCCCGGAAAGGGTATTTGGAACGGAGGGAGTCTTAAAAGAAAATGTATATACTAATTACAAGTCAGAAAATGACTGGTTTCAGAGATATGGACACTATGCATACATCAGTAACAATATGTATGAGATACAGCTACATCAGTAACAATATGCACAAGATACAACTAAATCAGTTATCTACATACCATCCTAGGAGCAGTGTAATGTGTCTGAATGTAGTCCTGCAGATGAGCTTTGGTAATTGTCTTAATGTTCTGAGCAGGACCCAAAATGGTTCTGCCAAGGGGAGTATACTGGAAAGCAGTTGCGTGGAGATGATCAAAGATCACTTCCTCTGTTTGACCCTCAACCTACAAACAAGCAATATCATTAAAAAGGCCTTTTAAGCAGAGAATGAGAATCAAACATATTACAAAAACAACAACAAAAACAAACACATTCTCACAAGTCACAATAAAACTATGGTTGGATAAAGGAGTGAGCTTAATAAGAAAAGAAAGATAAAAACTTAATTTCATCAAACTCAAAGTCCTAATACAATCCCTTCTTCGGGTCATTGAATCCCCTCTAACTTAACTTTAACTATAGGACTGTCCTTATCTAACTCTACATATGTTTTCTAAGGCAAAAATTTACCATACATTCAATAAGAGATTCTTCCTCAACAATTCCAGTTTTTTTAACAACAAACAAATATCGGTTCATTGGTTGTATACTATTACAAAACATGATCACATAACTAAACCTGTAAACTATTCTCAGCAAATTCCCCCCAAACACTCACAACAAAGTCTTAATCAAACATGTTAAACACATCCATACAACAATACAACAGATAATTTCCATTTCATGTATAACACAATTCAAAACCAAATTGTATACAACAAAAGCCATCAATACCTCTTCCATTTCCCGAAGAATAACATCACGCTCCCGGCTAATCCGATTCTCATCAAACTTCGAATTCTGAAGAATATCAGCCAGAATATCAAGCGCAACCGGGACATCATTCTGCGAAACCTTCGCATAATAAGTAGTCTGCTCCCTCGACGTATACGCATTAAGATGTCCGCCCATATTCTCGATCTCCTCCTCGAGCTCCCTAGCGTTGCGTCTTTCCGTCCCCTTGAAAATCATATGCTCCAAAAAATGAGCCGTTCCGTTAGTCTCCTCGGTCTCAAATCTAGATCCCGCATCGATCCAAACACCAACCGTCGCCGTTCTTCCACTGAGATTCGACTCAGTCGCGACACGGAGTCCGTTATCGAGAGTCGTTACGCGTGTTTCCGGGGCGGAGAGGATCTGCGTATGGTCACGGATTTCAGGCTTCGGTGAACCGTATTTGAGGAATCTTGGATCTGGATTCTCTAAGCGTTGGAGCTTGGCTTTGACCGATTCGGCTAATCGATCATAGACCATAACGTGGGGAGGAGGAGGGGAGGGAGGTGGGGAGGGTGGAGCGCGGGTGACGGGAGCGGCGGCGGAGGTGGAGAGGGGAGAGGATCGGAGGGAGGAGGGGATGGTAGTCCGCCGAGATGAACGGCGGACTAGGGTGAGGAGTTTATTGATCGTCATGGCGGAGCACGAGTGGGGCGGCCCTTGTGCTAGGGTTTGGGTGTGGAGAATGAATAAGCCAAGTTGTGTGAAGTGTTGAAATCTGCCTATGTGAGGGAAAGGGAGTAAGAGAAAAAAATAGAGTGATTCGGAGAATACTGTGTACTATAATTATACTATAGACTTTGTCAAAAACAAAAACAGATTGAACGTGGATTCCTTTTTAATGGTGTAGAATTTTGGGTGAATTCGGAGTATGTCACACATTCAAGCATTTCATTTACTTGTAAATTGTAACCATTAGATTGAAATCGGACAATTTAGATTTAATATAAATTTTATTAATATTTAAAAATAATAATAATATGCACTAATAGATACTATCTCCGTTTTTTTTATAAGTTTTTTGGAAACAAAAATGTATACTATAATATTGTTGTTGGCGTAATTATGTTTGAGCAACACACGTGTGTGGGAGACACATCACTTGTCCACCTAAAACTTTAAGGTGATAGGTGAGTAGGTTCTCCCACTTATAAATGCTCAAGTCACTACATTATTATCTAATGTGGGACTATTTCCCCAAACTCACACTTGTAATATTTTCAATACTCCCCTTCTCCCCCTCACACTTGTATCGTCGTTGACTCTCTTCAACGGGACACCTCTACCTACATGCGGGACTCTTACCCTTGCCCATGTGAAGATTCCTTTCGATACAAGTAAGTTGATTCTTATCTCGAAATCAAAGGCTCGTGATACTAGTTGTTGCCGCAACAATCGGGGAAGGGTCGAGCGAGGAGTATTCTTACACTTTGTAGGGACTTTCTGTTTGAGCAACACACCTTTGTGGAAGACACACCACTCGTCCACCTAAGACCTTAAGGTTTTAGGTGGATATGTGGTATATCTCACAAAGGTATGTCTCAAGTAAAATGCTCCCTCCTCGGAATTTCCTCCTAACAAATATAGGTCGTTTTACAATTTTAATGAATATTTAATGATATTTTTCTATTATATCCTTTTTTTTCTCTTTTCAATTATGTAAATGTATCTTCCACATGTCATTAATGAATGACAATTTTGTAAAAACACTCATAATTTTTTAATGTGTGTGAAAAGTATAAAACAACTTATACTAAAAAGCAGAGCTAGTACAAATTTATTTAATGTGCAAAAATTAAGTGCATGGAATTGTGGGTCAATTTGTTCAGATAAATAGAGAATTTTAAGAGAACCTTTCAATTATAATTGTCACCTCTTGTATTATTTAATTTCATCATATTACTTTCATACACGCACACTTGAAATCGTAGATAGTATACGAGCAATTTTAAAATATTTGTTAAAATTTGATATTTCGTTTATATTTTAACTGACAATTTAAAAATATGTGTTATGCCTTATTCTTAAATATGCAAATTTTAGTAATATGAAAGAGTTTCGACATATCTCATTGTGTAACATGGTGTATAAGATGGTATCAAAACTACTTGCAAACAGGTTGAAATATTATTTATCCAGGTGTGTATTAGAGGAGCAGTCGGCCTTTATGAAAGGAATGTCTATACTTGATAACGCTCTTTTAATTATCAAGATCATTCATACTTTGAAATGTTAGACAAACGGTAGTAAAAGGGGTTGGATCTAAATATTGATATATATAAGTAAAGTCTATGATAAAGTGGAATGAGTTTTTTTATATGTATTATAACACCCTAATTTAACCTTGTGTAATTACAACTTAAATCAGAATAAATCAAATCTTCAAAACATAATTAGGATGTCACATCTTACAAAACATGCACGGCTTCCTAGAAAATATAAATGATATGTAACACCATCATAGATGAACCGAAACAACACAATCTATTGTTCAACTTCAAATTTTATTAAGCAGCGGAATGAAAATCGTAATTTAGAATATAAAAGAATTTTTCAACAACAATAACAATCTATGCTTTCTCAAACATTAAGAGTTCTTAAGACTCTGGCAACAATTAAAATCAACAAAAGGAAAGTAGCATTCATCCCCCCCAGTGTTACATATCAGAGCACAATGCTGACTCGGACTAAATGACGAGTAACTCCGTCTACTGTGGACCACATGCATGTACTCACATAGAGGTAACATTCAAACATCATGGATGAAATATAAAAGAATGCATAATAATAAATATAGTAATTTATTATGCATAGTCATACATCCTTCATCTCACAGCTCCGCATCATTTTACCACAATCAATCATAATATCCAATATACAACATCAACATAATATGACATCAACATACATCATCTACATAACACAACATCAAGTTGAAATTAATAATGATATACAATAAGACTGACACTAACTCAATGCACGTGGTACCAACAGGAGCATAAGCCTTCTCCATAATGCTGAATAGGGCAACAATAGGGCATAAGCCCTCACCATAATGCCACTACAAGCTAGGAACAAGACATAAGCCCTCACCAATGAATGCATGCAACACAAACATGCAACAATATAATTATGTCAAAATAGAGCATAAGCCCTCAACATTACACCATGCAGGCCATCCACAACATCGGTGTCATCATTACGCATATACTACACAAAATAGTCATACAACTTTAAACAACATCTTCATATAACACAAAATGCACACAAACGGCATAATCCTCCGATAAATATCCTCCCTAATGTATGCATAATTGTTATTATAGGATAGAAAATAATTTTAGCTTTATGTCAGTCCAAATAACGCGTCAAATAGACACTCGAATCAAAAGTTAGGAATTTTACAAGTTTTACAAAAATCTCTCAACTTCAGGATCAGACGGTGGTCGCCATCGATTTGTTACCTTGAAAAAATATTAAGGTATTCAAGCACGTGTGATAAATGAATATATTCCCATAAGTTAAGGGTAATCTTCTTAAATAAGGGCTTTTAGGAAATTGAAACCAAAGTGTTTGAAATTTGGCTTTGTCAAACTAAAGAATTTAATGATCAAATGGAATAGCAAGCCAAAATGTCGAAGTTGGGCCTTGTCGACCAAAAGGAGGAAAGCTAGTAACAAATGACAAATACTGGAAAATTGGTCTGGTCGACCAAAGAATGAAGGATGAGGAAAATAGTCAAAATTGATCTTATCGACCAAAGGGAACTCAAAACTTAGAAGAATTCTATGGATTTAATCTTGCTAGAAGGAAATGTCGAAGCAAGCCAGAAGTGGGAAGATTTTAATTTTGAAGTCACTAGCAGTTACCAACAGTTTATGTGTTGATGGAGCGCCAAATATGTGGCAAGATCTAGTGGAACAGTTGCCTTAAGTTTCAAATGTGTCAGTAGATTGTGTGTATAGGCAGTTACCTTGTAATTACTATAAATAAGGAGATTCGGTGTAGTTTTTCTGTGTGTTCACTTGTACTAAAATCACTTGCCAAAACTCTGTCATTCCGAGCGTAAGGAAACAAATAGTGAAGAAGTGATTGATGTACGTGAATCACCATTTATATTTCAATGCAAATCCTTTACTTTTCAATTGTCTTATTTGAGTATTTTTACTTGCTATCTATTTACTTTCGAGAAGTCGCTTTACGTTATTTTCTACTTCGCGTAAACAATTCAACACTTTCTGTTAGTCACAAGTTACCAGTCAGTTAGTTTATTTTGTACGAACACCTTCTGTCGGTCATGAGTCACCAGTTAGTCGATCGAATCATAGTGTGGAAAGCTTTTATACTTGTTCCCTTATTCGTAGAAAATTGTTTCTTATAATAAGGATTTCGACAGAACAAGTGTAACATCAAAATCCAAGCACATGTCTTAAGATCAATTGGTCGATCTTGCGAGTAACCCTTAGTTTTTAGGGCTTTGGGAGGACCAACGGTTGTTTGCCATTTTCCACAGTAAACAAATTGGCACACCCGGTGGGACCAGTGTCTTTTGTTAGATGTTATAGGTGTATGAGACTTAGAAGTGGTAGTTTAACCAAAGAGTACAAAAAACCACCAACTAGGAGACGTACACCCAGGATGACTAATCATAACCCAAATGTAGACGAAGTTCCGTCACGTACTTTAGGTACTACATATCCAGTGATTTCTCAGGTTGCACATTTGCCTCCTATAAACAATCCAACTGTCCTAGTGTCGACTGCAGCATTTGCGCCCATTTCTCAGGCTCCACCGACGAGTCCAAGGCCTACGATGACTACGACTGAAATACCCTTTGTGCCTTGTTTTGGCACTGCAAGTCCTATTTATGGAATGTCGTATTCTATGATGCTAGGATATCAGTCGGCATCTAATGCAGCAGTAGTATTAGATACTATTCAAAATCTGAACTCTCGTTTACAAGGATCTGCACCAGGAGGAAATAGAGGCAACCAAAATAGAGGAATGCCTTCTCAGCTTATAGTACCGCCTCTCACTAATACTTCAGTAACCATAGTACAAGATTCGGCTGAGACTAATAGGCAGTCCGCTGAAATAAATCGATAGGTGATTGCTCAATTAACACGTTTGTGTAATTTCTTGGGTTCTTCCCTAGCGCCTGTTCGACAGGCGCCAATTGCGGTTCGATTAGCTACCCCTGGTCAAGCAGACATGGAGGCAATAGAGGATGAAACTTTCCATCAGGTACTGGTGATAGTGCCTCAAAGGAATCTTGTAGTCGACCCACCTATGGTATTATTTAATCGACAACAAGAGGCTGATCAAATTGTTAATCAAATTCGACAAGAGGATCTAGCTGTCGAAAATATTCTAACCATTATTGTCGAAAGAATTATGACTAGGAATGGTATGAATACCACACTTTAGAGGCCAACATATTCTTCCCCTTTGTCTGAATATATATTACAGACCGAAAACCCTATAGGATGGAAAATTCCTAAGTATACAAAATTTGGGGGAGAATCTGGGGAGTCGACAGTGGGACACATTACTAGGTACTTGACTAAATCTGGGGATATGGCGAATAATGAAAACTTAAGGGTAAAACATTTCCCCTCATCCCTTACTAAGGCAGCCTTCACATGGTTTACAACTTTACCTCCAAACTCTATTGACTCGTGGACTAAGTTGGAAAAACTTTTCCATGAACAGTTTTATGAGGGTCATTCAAAAATTAGTTTGGTCGAATTGTCAAACATTAAAAGAAGGTTTGTTGAAACCATTGATGACTATCTTAATAGATTTAGGTCATTGAAATCAAGATGCTTTACTCAAGTTCCAGAACATGAGCTTATTCAAATGGCTGCTGGAGGTTTAGATTATTCCATTAGAAAGAAAATAGATCCGACCTTTGTGAAAAGTATGTCACAGTTAGCTGATAGAGTTCGATATCTTGAGCATATGCGACTAGAAAAGTCAGACATACTAAGTCTAAGGCTAAGAAAGAAAAAGTATCCTACATAGATTATGATGACACATATCTCATTTACGAGGTTGATTATATATCGCCAACTGAGGCAGAAGTCGATGTGGCTGAAATGAAGCCAGGGCCTGCATATGAGTGTAAATCACTATTTCCTGCTAAAGGAAAAAATACTATCGAAAGCAATTCAAAATTTCCAGCGAAAACTTATACTTTTGATGTCACTAAATGTGAGGAAATTTTTGATTTATTAGTTAAATATGGTCAAAAATTAGTATCTTCAGGTGCTAAGTTACCACCATTAGAACAACGACAAAAAAAAGGTTTTTGTAAATTTCATAACTATCTTGGTCACACAATCTCTCAATGTTTTCTTTTCAGGGATCTCGTTAAGAAATCGCTGCAAGAAGGTAGACTGAAATTTGCTGCCAGAAAAATGAAGATTGATGTTGACCCTATTAGGCAAGAGGAGGCCTTGTTTCTTGACCCTGTCGACATCAACATGGTGGAAATTATTGAGTTTTCTGATGATGATATGGTCGAGGAGGGTACTGGAGAAAATCCTGATGTCGACCTAGCTGATGTGTACCCAAGGCCAGAGGATGACCTGTTGGACTTCCTCTACCGCTGTAAGAATAAGGGTTCACAAACTTGCTTGTGCCCCAAATGTAGTGCTTTGACCGACAAAATTGCTGTTGAGAATTTCCAGAAGTTGCAGTTGGAAAAGGGCAAAGGTAAGTTGTACAATCATAGGTTCCCCACACTAAGGGACCCAAGAAAAGCTGTGGGAAATTCCCACAAACCAAGGAGTTATATTTCTTCAACTAGTGCTCCTAGAGGTACTTGGATTAAGCCTTAAGGAAGAATTAGGGAACCAACTGATGATGCTATTGCTAGAGATCCAAATAAAGGAAAGTCGGATGTGAGCTACCGACATGAGTTTAAGTCCAAAAGGAAAAGCCACATTTCTGAAAACTACATGTGAAAAAACTCCATGACTCAGACCCAATGGAGACGCTTCCAGCGTCGAAAACAAGACGAGAGACAAGTTGCTGCTGGGAAGATTGCTGCAAACAAAGCAGGCAACCAGAAGTAATACAAGGTGAAGGTCGATTTTGCTGCCAAAAAACGAATCAAAGAGTTTGTGAATCGACTATCTGCAAAGTGTTCTGAAGAAGCCACTGACAACTTTTAAGTTTGTTTCTAAAGAGAGTTTAGACATCTTAGTCAATGTGGTATCGATTCTTCCAACAAAATATGATTGTTTGACTGAAGTGGAAGATTCAGCAGATGTTGATGCTAAGGAGATGGCTTTACACAAGCCAACATGCTACTTTGTGATGAACAATGGTTCGATTGAGAACCAATATGTGTTCTTTGATAGGCCATATATGGACATGACGAGCCATTTGAAGCCTCTTTTAATAAGGGCTAAAGTCGAAGGTGTGGCTATCAACAAGGTGTTGGTAGACTATGGCGCTACTGTGAACTTATGCCATATCACATACTCAAGAAAATCGATAAATATGACACCGATGTTAGATCTCACAACGTGGTCTTGTCAGACTACAAAGGAAGAACTAGGAACACCGTGGGGGTGATCCAAGTTGATATCGTTGTTAGCTCAGTTACTATGCCGACTATATTTATGGTGATTCAGGACAAGCCAAGTTACAACCTCTTGGTATGGAGGGAATGGTTGCACGACATATGAGTTGTGTAACGCCCATTTTATTTAATTGTTTAATTATTTAATTATTTATTTAATTTAATGTTTTCGTATACTTTTTAGAATAATTGGTAATAGTGTAGAAATGCCAATTTAAGTTATTATATGATTATGGGGTAATTAATTAAAATAAGTTGTGAGAATAATAATATTAGTAAGAATAATAATAATAGTATTATTATTTAAAAGAAATAGAATAAGAAGAGAGGAAAGGGTTATTTTATGAGTAGAAGAGGAAAAGAGGTTTGGGGAGAAAAGGAAGAGAAGAGAAGAAGTGAAGCTTGGTTAGGGAAAACCTCAACCTCTAAGCCATTCAATCTCCGATTCACAAGGTAAGGGTGGGGTTCTTACTCTCTAATTGGGAACATGATGAATGATAGGTAGTGGGGTTTGTAAATTTGCTAGGTTTGTGTCTTGTTGTTGTTGTTGGAGATTTCAATTTGAAACTTGAAAAAAATCCATGGAACTTGTTGAATGTTGTGGAAAATGTTGTCTTTGTTTGATTATACATGTTGCTAGTACCTTAGGGTGGTTCATTTTGGGTTGTATGGGTGTTGGGTGCCATAAATTTGGGGAAAATGGTGTTGAAGAGAGGCTAGCAGCGTTGAAAACCCAATCTGTCAAGCTCAGTTTGCGGCGCCAACGGGTGGACACGGCGCCAACTGAACCCTGCTAATGTCGCGACGCGAAGTAGGGTTCGCGGCGCATACTGAGTTATTTTGGTCACACTTTTTTATTTTGAGTTCTGCCCAATTTTAAACGCTTTGGCTAGGGAACCTTAAGTAGGATTTTATGAGTACAATTACACTAGTAATGAGTAAGGAATGGTATAGGAATTGATTAGAAATAGTTCCAAATTTAAATGTTGGTAAATGTAAGCAGTTTAGACGATTAATCGAAATTGGAAGGATTGGGGAAATGGCTCGTATATGCTAGTAAGATATCGTAGCATGTTTGTTTCTCCATTGCCTTTATATTGGTAACGTGCAGGTAACCATGAGGAGTAGCCGTTACCGTTTTTAGTCCAAGTTCATTGTCATTGCTCTAATACGTAACACTTAGGGGAAATGAACACTTATCTTATTTTGTTGTTTTAAATGTTGAATTTTATGTTATTAATTGAGGAGTTTATTATTTTGATGTTTGTTTAAGACTCAAAAGATGGTATGCCTTGTGTGTAAAACTATTATGACTCCGCTGCGTGATTAATGAAATCATTTATGTTTGAAGACTAAATATTATGCATTGTGTTAGTTTCGCCTCTTTAAAGTGTTATGTATCCGTTTTGAATAAAAATGACATGTTTATGTGTTTAACTTGAAAATGTAACATCCTAATTATGTTGGAAAATTTTATACTATAATTTTATTGAATAACTACTTGGGGTAGAATTTGGGTGTTACAAGTTGTGCCATCTTCTATACACCAGTGTTTGGTGATATGGGGGGAAGATGGCATAGTAGATAATATTGAAGCCGACCAAGGGTATTTCATGGCTGATGTGAATAATGTCGGCAAGAAGCAATTTGACAGGAAATTAGCTAATATTTCCCCATGTCAACCTGCTGAAGATGTATATGCCAACCTAGATGAGGCATTTGTTTCGTTAAAGTTGCATAAAACCCATGGTTTTATGTGAGATGTAGAACCTCTTGAGGATCCATACTGTGAAAACCGACTGACAGGCTGGGGAGATATCAGTGATAATGATGTCTGAGCTAGAAGCTCTAAAAAGGATTTCGGTGTATATTGCCGAAAATAAAATAAATCTGGCGCTAGAGGCTGAGGAGAATATGGTTTTCAAAGCCAATAAAATTCAAATTCTAGATGAAGGAATTACTTTGGCTATTGAGACAAAGCCACCAGATAAAAAAGAAATGGTCAAAGAAAACGTCGATAAGAAGCATTTGGACTGCATATATGACGATGAGCCCTTAGGCTTCGAGAAGGATCCAATGGAACCAGAAAAAATGCAACCACAAGACCCTTTGGGAGAAATAGATCTTGGCGAAAATGGAGATGAAAGACCAACATCTATTAGCGCCAATATCGACCAAAGTTTGAAGTCTGAGGTAATATCTTTATTAAAAGAATTTAAATATTGTTTTGCTTGAGACTATAATGAAATGCCAGGTTTAAGCAGGGATTTGGTCGAATTAAAGTTACCAATAAAAGTTGGGGAAAAACCAGTAAAGCAGACGCCCAGACGCTTCGCTCCATCAATAATGTCGAAAATCAAAGAGGAGATAGAGAGACTCCTCAAAAGCAGATTCATAAGATCTACAAGGTATGTCGACTGGTTGGCAAATATAGTGCCAGTAATTAAGAAAAATGGAAAGTTAAGAGTGTGCATCGATTTTAGAGATTTAAATGCTGCCACCTCTAAAGATGAATATTGGTCGACTCTGCTGCTGGTTTTGAATATTTAAGTATGCTTGATGGTTATTCTGGTTATAACCAAATTTTTATTGCAGATGAAAGATGTACCAAAGAGGAAGTTTTGTTGCCCAGGGGCCCTAGGAACCTATGAATGGGTTGTTATGCCATTTGACTTGAAAATGTCGGAGCAGTATATCAAAGGGTAATGAATTTTATGTTCCATGATATTTATGAAGATTTCATGCAAATTTATATTGATGATATTGTAATAAAATCGAATAGCAAATCGACTCATCTGCAACACCTTCGAAAGGCTTTCGAAAGGGTGAGGAAATATGGATTAAAAATGAATCCATTAAAATATGCTTTTTGTGTGCAGACAGGTGATTTTCTTGGCTTTGTGGTGCATAAAAAAGGCATAAAAGTAAATCAAAGCAATACCAAAGCCATCATGGACGTCAAGCCTCCGTCGACCAAAAAGGAATTTCAATCTTTGTTGGGCAAAATAAATTTCCTAAGGAGGTTCATATCCAACTTAAGTGGCAAAACCAAAGTATTTTCACCACTGCTTCGACTGAAGAATGAGGATTTCGTTTGGCAAGGGGAACATCAATAGGCTTTCGACAAAATCAAAGAATACTTAGTGAAGCCTCCAATATTGACACCTCCTGTTAGATATAGGCCTATGAGGTTATATATTACAGGCTCAGATTCGACTATATGGAGTATGTTAGTCCAAGAGGATAAAAAAGGTGTAGAGAGACCTGTGTATTATCTTAGTTGAATGCTTAATGATCCTGAAACTAGGTATAATGATATAGAAAAACTATGTATATGCTTGTATTTATCTTATATTAAGTTAAAGCAATATATAAAGCTTGTTGATGTGTGTGTGTATTCTCATTTTGATATTATTAAACACATGTTGTCCAAACCAATTTTACATAGTCGAATTGGTAAATGGACTCTAGCATTAATAGAGTACTCTCTGACTTATGTGCCCTTAAAAGCAATGAAAGGGCAAGTAGTTACAGACTTTCTTGTCGACCATTCAATGGTTGGTGTTCCCCAAAACTACGTAGATTTAGTGCCATGGAAATTATACTTTGACGGTTCTAGCCATAAGAATGGAGCTGGAATAGAAGGAATTATAATTTCTCCCAGTGGAATTCCAACAGAGTTCAAGTATAGAATCGACGACATATATACAAATAATGAAGCAGGATACGAGTCTTTAATAACAGGACTTGAAATACTGCTAGAATCGGGGGCAAGGAACATCAAAATTATGGGAGATTCTAAATTGGTGATTAAACAAGTATCAAAGGAATACAAATGTGTTAAGGAAAACTTAATCATGTATTTTATGATCACCATTAGATTGATCAAGCAATTTGAGCAAGTGAGTATTCGACATATACCGCGAAGAGAAAATCAAGAGACTAATGACTTAGCACAAGAAGCTTCAGGATACAAGAAAGACCAAAGTGAAGAACCTATTTAGGTAAGAAAGAAGGTTCAAGCAACTCTGTTATCTCCTCCAGACTTCCCAATTATTAAGTTAGGAGCTGTAGATACTAAATTTTTTGAAATTCTAACTATTGACAATGGGCAAGAGAATGACTGGCGCAAGCCATTGGTCGATTATTTGTGTTCCCCTATGGGGTCGATAGATCGTGAGATCAAATATCGTGCCCTCGGTTATGTCTTGATAGAAAACGAATTATTCAAGAAAATTATTGAAGGAGTATTGCTTAAATGCCTTGGAGAAAGTGAGGCATATATAACAGTGTCGAGTGTGCACAATAGAGTGTGTGGTGCACATCAAGCTGAACATAAAATGAAGTGGCTCTTGGTGCGTTCAAGTGTATATTGGCCTTCAATGTTGAAAGATTGCATTGAATTTGCTAAAGGTTGCCAAGAATGCCAAATGGATAAGGGCATACAACATGTTCCTGCAAGTGAATTACATGCAATTGTAAAACCTTGGACATTTAAAGGATGGGCATTAGATGTGATTGGAGAAATAAAACCAGTTTCATCAAAACAACAAAGGTACATTCTAGTTGGCATTGATTAGTTTACAAAATGGGTCGAGCCTATAGCCTTAACAAATGTCGACCAAGAATTTGTTATTAATTTTATACAAAATCACATCATGTGTCGGTTTGGGATTCTAGAAACAATTACAACTGACCAAGGATCAGTGTTCACTGGTAGAAAAATGCAAGAATTTACGCAAGAAGTTGGAATCAAATTGTTAACTTCTACTCCTTAGTATGCTCAGGAAAATGGCCAAGCTAAAGCTGCCAATAAGGTAATAATTAGCCTAATTAAGAAACATGTAGGAAAGAAGCCAAGGAATTGGCATAAAACACTAGATCAAGCCTTATGGGCATGTAGAACTTCCCCAAAGGAAGCAAAAGGAACTACTCCATTTTGACTTGCATATGGGCATGATTTAGTGTTACTAGTGGAGATACATGTTCAATCAGTGAGAATCCAAAGACAGCACGAAATACCATCTGAAGATTACTGGAATATGATGGCAGACGAGCTTGTCGACTTAGATGAAGAAAGGATGTTGGCCCTTGATTCGTTAAGAAGACAGAAAGAAAGAGTTGCCAGAGCTTATAATAAAAAGGTAAAAGATAAGGTATTTGTTGTCGACGATTTAGTTTGGAAAGTGATATTACCAAATGATAGAGTCTTAGGAAAATGGTCCCTAAATTGGGAATGACCTTTTAAGGTGATACAAGTTTTTTACAATAATGCCTATGAACTTGAAGAGTTAGCCCCATATCGATGAATCTTAAGGGTAAATGGTAAGTACTTAAAGAAGTACAAGTCTATTATTCAAGAAGTCAAAATTTTGACAAAGTAAGTATTTGTCGAACAAATAAGCTGGAGAAAGTTATGTTGAAACCAACAAATTAAGAAGCATGTATAAAATGTGTGCAATAGGGAGATATATAAGGCAGAAAATGAAAAGTATTACATTAAATTTGGTTTACAACCATTGTTCAAATATTACATAGAAAAAATCACGAGATAACTGCTGCAATGGTTAAAAATATTTGAATTTGTTTTGGAAAGACCGCAAATCCCCTTGGAGGCGTACAACATGATTTTCAAAGTTTTCTGCTTTAGCTTTAAGTACTACAATCTCTGTTTTGACATAAGAGATTAGATTTCTCAAGGCCACAACATCCAAGGCAATCTTGTTGACCTGCACTTGAGAAGGGTTGATAATGTTAGTAATCTCCTCCTTTTGCGCAGTAATGGTTTTCAATTCCTTATTTTGAATAGAGATTTAGGTGCGTATTTGAGTAACTTTTTTTTGTTTAGGGATCAGTTCTTTCTATTTCTCTTCAATCATTGCTATTATCCCAATGATTTCTTTGTTGGCCTTTACCACCATGTCGAAATTCTCCTTCACAAAGGCCTCCTTCAACTCGACCAACTGCTCATTTTCCCTTATACATTCGACATTTTTTAGCATAGGGACAAAGAATTTTTCAAATGTTGTCATCATGAACCTAGCTGATTCAAAAATATCAAGATCTTTCAGTTGAGTAAGAGCATCGGAAATCTCTGGACCAATAGTTGGATCAGAATGAAGCAATTGAGGCAACTCAGGATTTAAAGCATAAGTACGAATTTTAGTCATTAAATTCTTGACTTTTGTTGCACCGGTCCCTAGTTTGTCGTTGTGAGCTTGAGATTGGTCGGAGTCGGAAGAGAGGGTGCGAGAGCTCATGAAGCTTCGTAGCCTAGCTATTGCTTCTAGAGCGGAAGGCTCAATCACCATTTGTTTTAAAGGTGTAGGTGAGTCGACTTTCTTTTTCTCAAAAGAAATTTGAGGTGTACCTTCAGGAGGAGGAAGATTTTGGAAGGTGGTGGCATTTTTATTTTCCTTTGAACCCTGCAGGGAATCTGAAAGACTATAGCAAGATCTGGTCAAACTAGAACCCTTATGTTTGGCAGGACTATTGATTGAGTTAGAGTCACTAAGAGTAGCCAGAACAGTCAGGTCAATAAACTCACCAGCGACGATGTCTAGATTCTCATGATGGTGAAGGGAAGAAGCCTCTGACAAAGGAGTATAGTCGGCCACACTTTGGTGTTGGACAGAGGAATCAACCTAGAGAAAATGAGAAAAGATATTAGTGAAACAAATAAAAAAGAAATTGAAAAGAAATCAACAAGTACCTATGTCGACAGATCAAGATCAAAAGTCACCTCTTTCTCAGCAGAAGCAACAATAGTGCCTCCAATTGGATTTTGAACTTTATCAGCGTACAAGGTTCTATGTTTGTAAAGTCTATTCTTCGTTTCTAGTCTTTACTTTTTTTTTATGTCCTAGTTCTTACCTGGCTTAACATGGTGGAATTGGGTCGAGGCCATTTTTTGTTAGGTTCGAGTACGACACTCGTTTCTATTCTCATGGTGCATGAGCGTTCTAGCACTATGAGTAGAGTCTGGTCGGTGTTTCCAGCCTTCATTTTTGTTGAGTATTCTGTTGGAGTCTGGTCGTTGTTTCTAGTCTTCATTTTTGTTGAGTATTCTGTTGGAGTCTGGTCGATGTTTCCAGTCTTCATTTTTGTTGAGTATTCCGTTGGAGTCTGGTCGGCGTTTATAGTCTTAATTTTTGTTGTGTTCTGTTGGGGTCTTGTCGAAATTTCGAGTCTTCATTTTTGTTGTGTTTCCAGTTCTTCCATGGCGAAACATCTCTAGGTCGGGTTGTCACCTGTACCTATTGAGAACAAGTACGACACTTGTTTCTCCTTTTTAGGATACAGTAATCTGCGTATTCTGTTGAAGTCTGGTCGGAGTTTCTAACCTTCATTTTCGTTGTGTTTCCAGTTCTTCCCTGACACAATATTCATAGGTTAGGTTGTCACCTGTACCTATTGAGAACAAGTATGACACTTGTTTCTCTTTTCAAAGATACAGTGTTCTGAGTATTCTTTGCAGGTTTAGTTGTTACTATTCCTTATTCTCTTCTCCAGTGAAGTTCAGTGGAGTCGAAAATCTTTTCGTGTCTTTTGGTTCGATACTAGAAGTTCATATTTATCCGTGTTGATACACATGGTGCAGGATTCAGTGTAAATTTTTGAGTTCATATTTGTATTCAATCACCTTTTACCTTGTCGCTTGGAAGGCGGGAGCCAACATCGCTCTATGTTAAAGGATGATTGAATAAGGGCAGTTGTTGTACCCTAAAATTTACCCTCTTCATTTTAATTTATCATGGCTTATAGTTCCATTATCATAAACATACATGCATATCATTGATCTCAGGGTTACGAGGTTAAGAGCATAGCAGGTTGTGGAAGAAACTGTGCGTTTCGACTATTTCAGACTATTTTGAATCAGAAATTGATATTTCTTCGGTTTGTATGCTTGATGCATGATCTTTTGGTCAGAAGATTATCTCGAGTTGGTTCTACATGCTTAAGAACCATTTCAATATGTTTTCCAATTCATTTGTTCAGATAGAAGGCCATTTTGTCAAGGAAGAACTTTGATAGTTCATTTCTTAATAAAGTGGAATTTAGTTTCTTGTGCATTTCGGACGCTCTGGAGTTCATAACCCTTAGATCGTTGGGTATTTTTGGATGATTTTCGACTGTAAAGTACCTCTCAATATTGTCTCCAACTTTCATTATCAATTCGGAGGCTAACTGTATGAAGAAAGTCTTCGGAAAAATTAATCTTTCAAGTGGAATAAACTAAGTTTTATGGTTGAACCGTGTTCACGGTACACTAAAAGATTCATAACTCCTGGATGGAATATCGAAACTAAGCGGGTCCGGTGTCTAAAATTCTGTCTTGAAGTCCTCTCCAACTTTCATTCACAAGCCGAGAGCTAATTCCTTACGGATCAATACCAGAATTTTATTCTTTGAAGGTGAATTTGGGATGAACCGAGCATTATTTCATCTGATGTACAACGTTCAAAAAATCACATCTCGCTCAATTTTTATCGAAACGTGATGGGACTGGTGTTAAAAGTTCAAAAATTCCGTTGGCTTCAATTGTTATTCACATCCTGAGTTTGGATTTTGATCAGAAGATTCTCGTTCGAAGCAATTTCTCCAAGTGGTGTAAATAAAATTCTGCATGTGTCAGACGCCCGAAAAGTGAGCTGAAACTTCAAAAATTCATATCTCCTAGACCGTTCATCCGATTAAATCGAAATTTTTTTCGCGAACAATTTTTCGTTTCGGACATTTTTTGCGTTGAGCCCGATTTCAAATTCAGAACGGTTCTCGAGGGTTGGGGTTGTACACGAAAATTATTCGGATAAAGGTGTTATACCCCAAAATTTCCCCTCCTACTTCTCAAGACAATTCACATCTCCATACTCAAGGACTTCATAAGAGTTTTACCAAACAAACCCTCTTCTAAGTAATCAATCCAAACTAGGGTTTTGATTCTCTCAAGACAGAATGGATTTCCAATGCTTCAAGGGGTCATCATACCTCATCATATACTTCAAGGGATCACCATGTCAAGTTTCAAGCCTTAGAAGTCAAATTTGCTCATCCAATTGCTCAGATTGTTGAAAATCAGCTGTATTGGACAGAAAGTCAACTATGGCCAACATACAGTCAAACCTCATAATTTTTGGTCAACGTCAATATTTTGAAGTATCATTCATTATTTTTTCAAGGGTTGACCATGATTCCTCAAGAAAAGTCAAGATTTGATCAAAAGTCAAAGTTTCTAAATTAGGGTTTTTTAGATAAAAGTCAACAGAACTTTGACCAAGCATAACTTTCACATACTTTATGAGAAATTTTTCCACCAAAACTCATTTTGAAGAGAATTCAATTCTCTACAACTTCATGTCTCACAAGCTTTGGCCAAAAATGCTTCATTTGGATGTTATGGATCAAAACATTACAGGTCCTTCTAAAAGTCAACAAAAAGTCATCTTTTTGCAAAGAAGTGTTCATGAACATGGAAACTTCAATGAAGATGAAAACAAAAGGAGTGTTTAGAGGACATCTTGAGCTTTCTAAATAGGCCAAGAACACTAAAAAATGTTGAAAATTGAGCAAAATACAAATTGTGCAAGTTTGACATTTTTGAGGAGGTGCACAAAGAGAAATACTTAGCAAATGCAAATGTTTTTCAAATGGGCCTAAGATTTTATGATCCAAACTTAATCTTGACATTATCCATGGCCTGAAAACTCAAGTACACGCCCTCCTCTCATTTATTTGATTTATTTTGGAATTAAATCATTTTAATTCAATTTAAATAAAATAAAATACAAGGAGTGAGGTCATGACATGTTGGGCTTATTTTCCAAGCATCTTGAGGACCAAGGAAGCCCATGAAAGCTATCAAATTCGTGCAAGACTTGATAGGCAAGATTAGAGACCAAAAAAGGCAATATTTGGTTTTTATTTTCAAGGAATTATATCTTAATCAATGCAAGATATTTTCTCTTTTTATTGACGTAATTCTACTCTCTTATAAATACCTCACAAGATCAGACACAAGAAACAACGAATCCTTGCCTCCACAAAGAACCCTAAAACTCACAAAATTCATACAAACTTGCAAAACTCGAATTCTATTTCCCAATCGTTTTCAATCAAATCCAAGCACACAAACATGCTCCTGAGGTAATACTGAGTAAGTACAAGTCAATAGCATGGCCAAATGTCTCTAAATCATGCCATCCATGAACATCTACTTGCATATTTTTCTTAAATTCGTATTTCAATTTTTGTTGTGTTTTGTCTGAAACTAACAATTCTAATGCATTCTTGAGATATCATAGAACAGGTTTGAACGATTGCATGAAGCTTCTAACGGCCAAAACATGAATTTCCATGATTAGGGCGTTTGATCGGAGAAGCTTCGAGCCTCACATTACAGGCTTTTTCAGGCCATAAGAATACCACCATCGTGTTCGCAAGGGTCGAATTAGACGATCTGGGCTTTTGGTTTGCATTAATTCATTGAGTTTGCAGGATTTTCGGATTTGGAACGATCGGGGAAGACGACCGGAGCCCTAGTTCCGGCGAGGGACTCCGGCGTTGACTCCTTGATTGCATTTGTGGCGCTATGGCGTTGTCTGATTGACTTATATGATAATTCTGGGGCCTGAAAACACCGGCGGAACCTCCGACAAATGATAACTAGGTTATCAAATCGAGTCGCCATCGAACGTCTTTTATCTCACGAGGGAGAAAGGAAAACATCGAGTAAACACGGGGAGAAATCACGGTCCTATAACCGTGAAATCGAGAATCTAGGTAAGGGAGTTAGTTCGCGAGGAAGGGATTAGCACCCCACGCCCGTAGTACTCGGTATCCACTTTCTATTTTTAGCTAAAGGGTGTGTTATATCTATGCTTAATCGCTAATCATGCATGCAAAAGAAAAGAAAATAAGAAACCACGGGAAAAGAAGGAAGTATTTACAAAGTTTGCTCGATCGAGCCAGTGACAAGATGCCTCGTATTCCGCGTGCAATGGGAAAGTCGAGGCGCCGTAGTTCGGCTCACTTGTTTTGGTGTGTTTTGTGTTTTACTTGTGAAAAGGTTTTAAACACAAAAGAAAGAAAGCGCAAGGCGAAAAGAGTTGGTTTTGGTTGGTTGTTTTTTGCCTTGAGAAAGGAGTTTAAACCATTATTAAGTGTTTTGAGTTTGAAAGGAAAAACAAGTTTTAGTTTTAATCACATGCAACATGCAAAAGGAAACTAGCAAAGCAAAAGGGTAGCCCTATGGTTTAGGATGCAAGGGAATCTCTACCTATGTTGACATACAAAGGATATGGATCCTAATGTCTAGGCTAAAGAACCAGACCTAACCAAGGGAACCAGGAAGAAACAAACAAACAAATATGCACATATCACAAGTAGAATTGCCCTAAACGGGTCTTTAAATAAACCAGAGGGGTTCTGAATATGCTCCATTCTGGAAGCCCCATCATGCATCTCTATTCCTACTTCTCATGGCAAAGAAAGTTGTAAAGCCCTACTTCTCATGATATCTAGGAAAGTAAGAGAATGCGGTGGATATAAACTACCGAGCGGATATAGAATCAGAAGCGGTATGAAGCTAATGAAATACTCGGAAAACTTCAAGTCTGCAACCATGCAATAAGAGTAAACCGGTGAGAATAGCTCGAGGCATTAAAGCAAAGAGGATCTTGCGTTTGTGCATGTGTGAAGCAACAACGTCTGCAAGAAGGAGTTAGACCCAAAAAGCAAACAAAAGGATGTACGCGTGGGTGTACAAACACAAAACACAAGAAGGGAGTTAGACCCAAAAACAAGTATAGAAATGCACGTGGGTGTACAAATGCAAAACACCGCAAGAAGGAGTTAGACCCAAAAAGCAGACAAGCGGATGTATCATGGGTATACAAGCGTAGCAAACCGCGGAAGGGAGTTGGACCCAAGAGGCAGAGTACAGGGCGTATACATGGGTATCTGAACATGAGGAACACAAAAGGAGTTAGACCCAGCATGAAGCAAAGGAAAAGTGTGTGAGTATGGACAAAGCGAGCCGCATATGCATCGTCGTGTGTCCTGCATAAAAGTGAGTGCAAGCAGTAGCCAAGCATAGCCAGGGGACTCTGTTCATCATCGAATCGAAAAAATCAAAAAATAAACGGAAGGGGCGCTTAGCGTATCTGCGCTAAGCGCGATCGACAAAAAGTCGAGCGTTTGGCGCTTAGCGCTCTGGTGGCGCTAAGCGCGACCTGCCTGCTTGAAAATTATTTTACGCACCGGACCGCTTGTTTGTGATGTTTCATGCGAAAGTTGTTCCATCCGGTGGGCAATTATTCCATGCTCATGTATGCTATGTTATGCATAGTCATGCATAGGAATGCAAGTTGACGCAACGGTTTCAATGCTCATATGCGTGATGCTATGCATGAACATGTTAGCAAAGGAAACAAATAGCTATGATGCTTATGAATGAGGGTCAAGACATGAACATGCTCGGGATGCTAAAGGAGGAATGACAATTCCGATGCTCGTGCAAGGCTATGGACGAATACATGCGGAATCGGCGATGAATCAATAGTTCCCATGCTCATGTATGCAATGTTATGCGTGTACATATAGGGAATGCAAATGATGAATCAAGAATTTCCATGTTCATGTATGCAATGTTGTGCATGGACATATATGGAATGCAAACGATGAATCAAGAATTTCCATGTTCATGTATGCAATGTTATGCATAGACATATATGGAATGCAAATCAACAACTCTAACGTTCTCGCATGTGAAGTTATGCATGAACAAGCTAGGAGTGCAATGCAAAGGAATTTCAATGCTCATGTGCAATGCTAGGAATGAACATGTGTGGGAGGGAAAGAGTGAATCATTCTAATGTGTACAATGGAGGTCGATGCATGATTACGCTTATGATGCAAGTTGTGTTAGTGACCTAATGTTCCAAATGCAAAGTTTCGATGCAAGCATGGTATACCTCAAAGAAATAAGGAATAATCATGTCAAATCCTAATTGAAACATTAACACAAACACTTGGAATGCGAATGAATGAACTATGTACAATGCACAATGCACATAATGATCAAAATGCTTTAATACCTACATGTCGAAGGCAAATTACACTTCAAGTCACCATGAATTGATGCAAACGAAACAAGCTAAATGTTCCCTAATGCATGAGCATGTGGTGGATGATGCAATGTGCACGAATTTGCGGCTTATGTGCGGGGGAAACATAAATGCATAAAGCTACATGCATGCTATGTACAAAATCCTCATTCCGACACAAATAAGGCGGCAAAATCCAATTCAAATCATGGAATCCAAGAGTACAAGTTCAAGACCTAGAATCTACATTGAATTTGCATGCAATTTCATTGTTCAATTTCAAGAAAAGCTGAAAGTCAAAATAGCTTAAAATAAGTGATTATTTGAACCTAACACTTACTTGAACTTGAAGTTTGAGTCAAATTGAAGAGGAATTCCTTGTGCTCTTCAAAGAAAATACCAAATCAATGAGGAATTGTTGATAAACTTCAGAATTAGACTTGAACCCATGAAGAAAAGCTTGAAATTCAATGGAGAATTTGGAGAGGAAGAAGAAGAAACTCTTGAATCTTGAACTTGAAGAGAAAACCGAGAATAAACCGTCCCTTCCATGTCGAATATGTGTAGAAGGAGGAGAGAATGCTATGGATTGAAATAGAAGAAGCTGCGATGGAGAAAACAAAAATTCGCAGGTCGCGCT
Organism: Vicia sativa; assembly: GCA_021764765.1. NCBI lineage: Eukaryota > Viridiplantae > Streptophyta > Magnoliopsida > Fabales > Fabaceae > Vicia > Vicia sativa. The sequence goes on along the minus strand of CM038793.1, from coordinate 89,854,443 downwards.
TAGCGCGGAGGTCGCGCTCAGCGCGCTCTGTGAAAGAAACCGGTGGTGCACGGTGGTCCGGTGGCGGCCTGTGGTGGTTGCTTGGAGGGAAAGTTGAAGTTTAAGCTTTTTTGAGTTTTTTTGTTTTGGAGTTTGAGAGAATTTGAGTGTGTTTGGTAGTGGGAAATTAAGCCAATGATTGTGTTGTTGTGATTTGTGAAGAGGTAAATCTATTTATAGCTTTGGATCCTTAATCAACAAGCTAATTATGATTATCCGAATAATTTTCGTAATTAATCCAAAACAGCCAAATCCATGCGGAATTCGGAGTCGGAATGTAAACGAAAAGTGTCCGGAATGCAATTTTGCTTGCGTGAATCAAAATCCCGACTTGATCCGTTGAATGGTCAAGAAAATAGAATTTTTTGAAGTTTCAGCATCAATTTTGGACCACTGACACGTGCAGAATTTCATTTGCGCTCTGTGGGGAAAATACCTCAGACGAGGATCTTCTGATCGGAATTTGCACATACGTATCTCTAGAACACCTGAAGCTAACAAGATTTGTGAACTTTTGGCACCGGTCCCGTCCCGTTTCGATAAAAATCGAGTGAGATATGATTTTTCGAACTTCGCGTATCAGATAAAAATTGCTCGGTTCAGCTCAAAAATCAAACTCAAAGAATAAAAATCTGGTACCGATCGGTGGGGAATTAGCTCTCGAGTTGCAAATGAGATTTGTAGAGAACCTTGATACGGAATTTTAGAAATTGGTCCCGCTCAATTCCGAGCTCCCAGCTAGAAAATAAAGCCTTTTCGGTGAGTCAAAATGCACGGTTCAGCACTAAAATCAGCTTGATATGCCGGGGGAAATGACTCCTTTGAGAGCCTTCCCCATAAAATCCGTCCTCGGCTTCCAAAAGAAAGTTGTAGATAATAATGAGAGGAAAGTGCCAGTCGAAAATCAATAGAAAATACCCAAGGAGATGAGAGATACGCCTTCTGGAGTGCTCAAAATGCGTCGAAACCCGAAATCCACTTTATTGAGAAATGAACTCTTTTTGGATACCATTCGGAATACCTGGAATCTGATACTCCGTATGACGAATGTTATGTATGATATGACATGTATTTTTTTATGCAATGAAATTATAAGCCTAAAAATAATGCAAGAAAGAAGAGGGTAAATTTTGGGGTATAACAGCTGTCCCTATTCAATCATCCTCTAACTTAGGAGCGAGATTGGCGTCGCCTTCGGCGACAAGGTATCGGGTGATTGAATATAAAACAGACTCAGAAATTTACTATGAATCCCAAAAGCTGCATCAAAGAGATAGGTGTGGACATTCCAAATTCGAGAAACCTCACTTTGGAGAAAAGGAGCATGTTGCGAGAGCTTAGCTGGGCCACAACCAAAGCACATAATAAATGTTGAACTCTGTGAAGGCAGGTACAAGTGCTAACCTGACCTAAGAATAATTGGCCTCTACCCAATTCAATCCGCAATGTCAGTGGAGAGCTCACACGTAAGCGGAAGCAAAGACTTGATACAGCGACTAGACTACCACATTCGCGGAGAATAGCAGGACGGGTTAGTGATGCAAAGGCTAGGAAGTGCCGAGTAGGCTTCACTGACTCAGAACGCTACACTCTGAGAAGGGAGACAAAAAGGGGGTATTTGTTCCCGAAAAGGCACAGGAGTAGGACCTGTCCTAAGAATCGTTGCACCAGGGGATGTGCTGGCAGTTTCAACGAAGACTGGAAATGCTGACCAGGCTTCACACACAATACAGAGCAACTTGCATCATATGTAAGGAGAGAGGGAGCTGTACTCAAACCTAGACCAAGAATTGGTAGCGACTCAACTCTTGTGCAAAAAGAAGAAAGCAAGGGTAGGGCTTCTTTGAAGGCGTGTTGCACCGGGTGGCCGGGTTTCAACACCAAAGGGCGTGTTGCACCATATGGGCCGGCTTCAACACCAAGAGGCGTGTTGCACGGATAAGGTGGCAGCTTCAACACCAAGAAACATGTTGCACGGAGAATCTTGGCGGCACAAGGGCGTGTTGCACGGATGGGCGGCGGCTTCAACACCGAGGCGTGTTGCACCGGATGAGGCGGCTTGACACGAGAATGCCACACACTCTAAGGAAATTAACTTTGTTGGGACTTCAAAGAAACAGGAACTTTGCCAGGATAGCGGTTCATTATTCACGGCTTATAATTAATGAAAATGCATGAATTTCCTAAGAGGTAATGCAAATGCGATGATGCATGTTTTGAAAGAAGTATGGAAATTGAACGACGACCAAATGTCACAGGATGATCAACTTCAATATGAGCATCCGCTGGGGAAATGGCAGTGGAGACCAACCAAGGATACGGTCAAGCTGATAAATTTGGAAAGACCATTTGAAGATATCGAGATCTACCATATAACCCTGCTGAGGAGATGATGTCATAGGAAGCTTGTCATTAGAGAGATCATGGGAATAAAGGAACACTGGAAAGATCTTCCACCGTTGCCACTCTAGGCGGGAGACAAAGATATGTCAAGCTGGGGATGTCGAGGCGAGAACCCTCACGGGAGGATCATCTGCTGAGGATAAGAGGAAATCGCACATTCTAAATTCTAAGGACATCCGCTGGAGAGTTCCCACCGGGAAAGATATGATGGACCCATGCTTGGGATCAGCGGTGCGCGGCAGCAATGCTGGGAAAACGAAAGGATTCCAATGGGGACAAAGCTGGGGAGATAGCACGGAGAGACCCGATCCGTCTCCACACTGGTGCAATTGGGCATCCTACAATACAATGTTAGTGGAGTGACCCTGGCATGATGTGACAAGTTTATGCGCCATCGGATCACTCGAGCCTTAAAGCAATATTCAAAAGTTTCTGATCATGGTAAAACCAACAATGTTTATATATGCAAAATTTTACCACAAAACTTTGAACGTCTTTTGCAAACAAATCAATAAATGCAAGAAATTAATTGACAAGCAGAGACTCATTTTATTAATTGAAAGTGAGCTTGTAAATAGGCGAGTACAATAGGAAGCAATTCCTGAAATGAGGCAATTGCAAAAGTAAAATAAGAGGAAAACTAAAACGCATGGCAATGCGACAATGAATCCTCTTGGGGTTTCAACCCTGCTATCAGTCTTATAACTCCAACTATCTCATCACTTCGCTTTTCCCGGAAAAAGGCGATTGGCTTGATCACAACCCCTCGGAGTAGCTCGAGATATTGCCATAGAGTGCGACCATTGATCTGCTAGGCATGTCTATGCATAGTATTTTTTGACTACGTCTGCGTTTACGGGTAGTGGGAAGTCTTCTCCGTCCATTGTTGTGAGCATCATGGCGCCACCTGAAAAGACTTTTTCACAACAAACGGCCCTTCGTAGTTTGGTGCCCATTTGCCCCGCGGGTCTCCTTGGGGAAGGATTATCCTCTTTAGCACAAGATCACCAGGTTGGTAATTCTGAGGTCGCACTCTTTTGTCAAATGCTCTCTTCATCCTCTGTTGGTAAATCTGCCCATGTCCAATAGCTGCCAATCGCTTCTCGTCAATGAGGCATAGCTGGTCTAAGCGGTTCTGTACCCACTCGACTTCATCAAGCTCGGCATCTTTCATGATTCTTAATGAAGGGATCTGAACTTCGATTAGAAGCACGGCCTCCATGCCATAAACAAGAGAAAACGGAGTTGCCCCTATTGAAGTATGGATGGTAGTCCTATAACCATGCAATGCGAAAGGCAACATCTCATGCCAATCCCGATAGGTTACTACCATTTTCTGCACAATCTTTTTAATGTTCTTATTCGCCGCTTCAACAGCTCCATTCATCTTCGGGCGATATGGAGACGAATTGTGGTGCTTGATCTTGAAAGACTCACAAAGCTCCTTCATCATCTTGTTATTAAGATTAGGCCATTATACGTAATAATCTTGTCGGGAATCCGTGGCGAGATGATATTGTGCTTGATAAAACGGCGACCACCTATTTAGTGGCGCTTGCATAGGAAGCCTTGACCCATTTGGTGAAATAGTGTATCGAACTAGAATGAGCGATGTCCATTGGGCGCGTCGATTCATCTTCGATCATATCGATGCCCCACATAGCAAATGGCCAAGGAGAGGTCAAAACATTCAAAAGCGGACGGTGGCACGTGCACCTTATCAGCATATACTTGGCATTTGTAACAAACCCGGGCATGATTAAAGCAATCGACCTCCATGGTTGACCAATAATACCCAGCTCGCAAGATCTTTTTAGCCATAGTGTGTCCCTTTGGAATGAGTTCGAATGAGCCCTCATGCATTTCTTGATGATCTTTGCGGCTTCATCTTTACCAACACACGAGCAACGACCCGTCATGATGTCTGGTATAGCACATCGTTGTTGAGGAAGAACTTCGCTGAGAATCTTCTCAAGAACTTATTATCTGATACAGAAGCTTCCTCAGGATACTCTTGAGTCTCAAGATATCGCTTGACATCGTAGAACCAAGGATTGCCATCTTTCTGCTTCAATCTCAAACAAAGGTGGCTCATCCAATCTACGAATAGTTATCGAAGGCGCTTCATTAGCCCATTTGACTTTAAACATGGATGCTAGGTGGCCAAAGCATCATTAGGTTGTTCTCTTCCGTGAGATATGACCGAAAGTGATTTCCTCGAGTAAGGAATCAACTTCATCACATGTTCTCTGTAAGGATTAGATTTGGGTGACGAGTCTCAGTCTCGATGTCGACAAATCACAAGTGTAGAGTCTCCATACACCTTGGATGCTTAATTCTCAAATCAATCGCCTCGATACCAAAGATACAAGCCTCGTACTCGACCATGTTATTGGTGCAATCAAAGCAAATTAAGTGTGAGCGGAATATGGTGACCGTCCGGAGTAGTAATTCTTGCACAACACCATTGCCTAAAGCGTTGGAGGCTCCATCAAAGACCAAAGACCACCTAGGTCTGGTTGGGTCCTAAATGCGGGCACGAGATGTTACAATCACGAGCGTACATTATATCCTCAAATTTCAAACCTCATCGGTGATAATCATCCGGTTGGTAGGCAACATAGTGCACTTGACACACTACTCTTGATAGCTTTACGGTAGTATCTTGAATGTCATACTATGTTAAAATCATTTGCCACACAGCGATCCGGCTGTCAAAGCGGGCTTCTCAAATATGTACTTGATCGGATCCATCCTGGATATCAATAAGGTTGTGTGGGTCAACATATCTTGCCTTAGTCGGTGACGACCACGCTAAAAGCACAACAAGTTTTCTCGAGCAGTGAATATTTTGTTTCACAGTCGGTAAACTTTTTGCTTAGGTAGTATATTGCATGCTCTTTTCGACCAGACTCGTCATGTTGGCCCAGCACGCACCCCATCGAGCTTTCAAGCAATGTCAAATACATGATCAATGGCCTACCCTCCACGGGAGGCATAAGAATCAGAGGTTTCTGCAGATACTCTTTTATCTTATCGAATGCGACTTGGCAATCGTCATTCCCCCTGACCATCTGATCCTTTTTTAGCAACTTGAAGATTGGTTCGCATGTGGCAGTCATGTGAGAAATGAATCTAGAGATGTAGTTTAACCTCCCTAGAAAGCCACAGACCTCTTTCTCAGTTCTCGGTTCAGGCATTTCTTGAATTGCTTTTACTTTAGCAGGATCAACCTTAATACCTTTTCCGCTTACGACAAAGCCTAGCAGCTTGCCAGACCGCACGCGAAATGTGCACTTGTTCGGATTTAGCCTCAGCCTGAATTTCCTCAACCTATCAAACAACTTCTGTAGGTGTACCAAGTGTTCTTCTTCATTTTGAGATTTAGCAATCATGTCGTCGACATACACTTCGATCTCTTTGTGGATCATATCATGAAAAGAGTTACCATTGCACCTTTGGTAAGTTGCCCAGACATTTTTCAATCAGAAGGCATCACCTTGAGAAAGTTCCCATGGGGTAATGAAAGTTGTCTTAGCCATGTCTTCAGGTGCCATCTTGATCTGATTATACCAGGAAAATCCATCCATGAACGAAAACACTTTTGCGTGGGCTGTATTATCCACCAATATGTCAATATGGGGGAGCGGAAAGTCATCTTTGGATGGCTCTGTTGGATCCACATAATCCACACACATTCTAACTGCGGTCTTTCTTGGGCACAGGAACAATGTTGGCAACCCATGGGGGATAAGAAATGACTTTCACAAAACCTGCATCAAGTTGTTTCTGGACTTCCTCTTTGATCTTCTTGGACATCTCAGGATGAGTTCTTGATTTTGTGGAGGGCATTCCTCTTTCAAAGGCGGCTTGTGCCAACAATATCGGTATCCAACCGGGCATGTCTTCATAAGACCCGGTGAAGATATCGAATACTCTCGGAGTAATTCAATCAATCTACATTTCTGTTGTCTTCTAAAAGCGGCCCCAATTTTAACCTCTCTGATCACATCAGCATTGCCCAGATTCACTTTCTCAATCTCTTCCTGATGCGGTTGGATAACCTTTTCCTCTTGTTCTAACATTCTTGCTATCTCTTTAGGGAGTTCACAATCTTCCTCACCTTCTTCTTCGGCTTGGTTGATCGGATTATCGAAGTCATAAAGAGTGATAGCGAGTCATTATCAAAGGATCCATTAGGGTGTGGGATTATATGCATAATTGATTTTAATGCCTATTTTAGTTTTTTAGATGATAAAAGAAAAATAAAGCATTGCCATTTGGGTTTTAAAATTGTGATGTAAATTGAAGGAAAAGAACAAAACATTTGAATGAAAAGGCGTTCTTTATTTCATGGTAAAAATGTTGCATATGCAAACAAGGTGGCCCTACATATGATTCAACGTGCCTTGGGCGAGAACACGAGGTTATTGCATGATATGAAACAAAGAAAATTACTCTTGACCATCGTGTGGGGCCTTGAGTCTTCCGAGTCGATTATTGAGCTCCATGCAGAGGACAGGACGGATCCACTTATCAATGTCAAACTCGTTGTCGGAATCATCCACATCGTTTGCTTGCCCGGAACCGATGCCAGCACTGGAGAATCTCACAGGAGTATTCAAATCGGGTGCTTTCAGAATCTGACGGTGCAGAACAAGGTCAAAACCCAACCCAAACTTGTTGAACTTAGGTGTTACCTCACCACGGCCCTGACCTTGAGGCGTCCGGCCCTCGACCACGACTTTTGCATCCTTCAAAGATGCCATGGAAGATTCAGGTTTATCTTTCTTAGCCTCTTTCTGTTGAGGAGTCTTCAGCATGTGCACCGTCTCAAAGCCTTGAAATGGGGTCTCATGAATCTCGCCATCGACTTCGACGTAGCGGAAGGATGCAAGATGGCTCTGATGTATTCTTCTTGACCTGGGGTGATAGTTTTCCCTTCAACGGGTACTTGACACGGTGAAGGGTTGATGTGACCGCTCGACTTTGTGGATCCATGGGCCCAGGCGACAATAGGCAGGTTGAATGTCCATGACAAAGAATGTTGAAACAAAGAGTTGAGGTCCTACTTTGATGGGGAGATCCACTTCTCCGAAAATAGATCGTCTTGAACCATCAAATGCTTTCATAATCAAATCACTAGGGCGGAGTTCGAGACCACCATAGTCTATCTTCATCAGTGCGTATTTGGGAATCACATTGAGCGAGGAACCAGTATCAACCAACACTCGGGACAAAGTGGTGCCTCGACATTCTATGGAAATATGCAAAGCTCTGTTATGGTTCCGACCCTCTGGTGGAAGATCATAATCCGTAAAACCCAAGCCATTGTTCGTTGATATGCTTGCACACACATTTTCAAAGCCCTTGATGATATCTCTTGTGGCCTGGCGGTGCTTATGACTTCATCAAGGCATTTGTGCCTCGAGAATCTCGAAGCAAAGAGAATAGAAATTTTCGGCGGTGTACGAGCAGGTGGTCAATCACCGGAAGTCACTCTTGGATAAACTTCATAATCTCCTCATATCCTTCTCGGATCGGATTGGCATTTTGCAAGTCTGGTTGCTTCATAGGTTGCTTGCCTAGCTTTGGCGGCGACATCCGCCTTGAGTTGTATTCTTTGGATCGGGAAAATCAGCCGCTTGTCGCGCCACTACTTCAGTGATATTATCGGTATTAGCAATATCGACATACCACCCTTCTCGGTTGGGAAGAGGCATCTTCTGTTTCACCCGGTAATAAACATCGACCATAATGCCATGGCACAACTTTATCACTTTCATATGGCAAGGACCGAGCTTGGTAATTGCTAGGGGAATAGACTTTGTTGGCCTGATATCACAATTGGAGTATAAGGAATGGTAATCACAGAGACAGCCCGTTCCTTGACCTTCTTACCCTTTCGGCCTTGATCAAACTGTAACTGACCATCATTAATCAAACCCTGAATCCCAGCTTTCAGGTTTGCGCAACCATTAGAGCAATGCTCACACCTATCATAGACAGCTTCACAACCCGGAAAGACACCTCTTTCAATCAAATACTTCTTGACAAAAGGCAAAGGTGTTTTCACCAAGTCAACATCCATGATCAGATTAAAGACCTCCTCATCTTCCATTACAGCTTGTACAGCCCCATGACGCGGCATCGGATTCTGGGTAACATTGGGTCCAGCAACTTGTGGTCGAGCCTCTAATTCAATGGTCTTTGAATCAATGAGGTCTTACCTTGCATTTGAATGCGTAACAATTCTCGATGCTATGCCCCAAGGTTAGGAATGAAACTTCATAACTAGCATTGGCATCGTAATTTCTGGGCCGCTTATCCAGGGGAGGAGGTGCGAATGCAGGCTTGGGAACAACCAGCTTAAGGCCATTCAAGCGGACAAACAAATCAGCATAACTCATAGGGATAGCATCAAACCTCCTAGGAGTACGGTTCTCTTGTTGTCTTTGGTTACATTGTGACGTTGCTTCTTTGAGTTTGGGTTGGGAAGCGGATATAGTCAATGCATTGACACGAGCTTTGCTTCTTCCCAGTACAGGTATTGGCTTCTCCCTTTTCCTTCTTGGGATAACCACGTAAGCTTTCTTAGTGGAAGAGCTTCCTTCAACTTCTTTGGATCTTACGGACTTGACCCACTCTCGATCCGTTCACCATAACGGACCATCTCAGCAAAGCTTGCAGAAGTACTGCATGCTACATAATAGTGTCCAGACAGAGTACTGGTGAACATATCGATCATTTCCCGCTCAACCATGGGTGGTTGAACTCTAGCGACAAGCTCTCTCCACTTTTAGTACTCTTTAAATGTTTGCCCGATTTTTAGACAAACCCAGGTATGTGCGATTGGGAGCCATATCAATGTTGAGCGATATTGCGAGAAGGAAAGCATTCATAAGATCACGCCATGTCACGATATGGCCGTTCGGATGCATATACCACTCTAAAGATGCCGGTCGGACTCTCTTGGAAGAAGTGCATAAGCAATCTCATCTTGATATAAACCGCCATCTTGAGGAAATATCACGATGATATGAGTTTTGGGACGAGGTTGCCCATTGTACTTGTCGAGCAGCGCACTTTGAACTTGGAGGGGAGCCTCGCTCGAGGTGCCAGCCGTCGAGATAAATCCGGCCCGGATAACCCGACCCTCAGCGACCTTGACCGCTCTTCAAGAAAGCGGTACTGTGGTCATCTACGGGAAGTCGGCTTCACTACCATTCACAGAATAGGCCGTCATTCAGTCAAAATCTGCCACGAGCGAGCAGGGCGACCGAATCGATGCCTTGCATCCCATCATCAAAGAAAAGCGCCCTTGAGGTGGAGTGGGTGGTGGAGGTGGAAGCAGACCGTTGTGTGTGCACTGGACCCACGAAGGTGGTCGTTGACACAAATCGGCAATATTGGCTTCAACGGGGTGACCCACGGAAGCATCATCAAGCTGGTTCGCCGACCATCCTGCGAGCAGGGTCCTTTCAGCCAAAGCCCTCGGCTCTTCTGACCACAGTTCATATTGGTGATGACTTCCATGAATTGAGCCATATGTGCATCCATCTGCGCTTTCATCAGCGGCCATATGCGAAGTTGTTCCATCTGTCGTTTCTCGTTGCTTGAGTCGGGTGAGTGGAAGTTTGCAATCTTCTGATAAACAAAGCGGCAGGGATGAGAACTCAGGGCAAAACACATTATGCATGGCATGTCTGAGATATGAATGATATGCATGTTATGCATGTAATGGCATATTGAACATTTCGGGACTCTTAACACTTGACTCTAGTTTTAGGATTTAACAAGATAATGAATCTTGAAAAGTCTAATATCATTGGATCAAATAAGATTACAAGCATTTGAATCAATCATTTTGTAAATCATGGAAAGAGTAATCCCATCAACAACGATGGTGATTTCCGCATAAGACAAATAAAGCATAAATCTAGATATCGACGCAGGAAATCATACGCCTCGGTGCACTCGATTGAACCTTGAGGCGTTCCAACTCTCCAACGGCAAAGGATAGTTGAACTTCTTTCTCTTGGATACTGAGTTCATACACCAACTTGATTATGCATTTTCTTCTTCAAGTCTTCTATTTAAGCCTTATACTTCTTTTCAAGCCGACAACAACTTTTCGATGCTCTTGGGAGAAATAGAAATCTTCGACTCGGATCTCTTCTTGGGTGAATCAGATGCTTCCCTTTGAAATACTTGAGCTCGTGAGCCAAGCGGTTCTTTGTTTGAGTTGCAACAAGGCAGGTTCTTGCTAATGTCTCCTTTTCTTCAAGCAAAAGTCGATTCAGAAAGCACTCGCTCATAGTCTCCTTTAGAAACAATATAAGTATCGAGCTTTGGTGGATAAAATTCTTGCTCGATGAGAGAAGGCCATTGTGATCACTATTCTTGTCTTTGATCCATTGGATGTAAAAGCATAGGTCATGGGATCCTTCTTGCCAAAATCTTGCCCTTCTTCAAGACGGATGCTTTTCCATGCTTGAATAGCTCAGCCATCATCTGTGACATCAGGCACATCATAATATAGAGTTTCCGCCGAGCTTCGCATCGGAGAATCAGACCAAAGCATAACCAATGTCTCCAGCAAAAGTCGGATTGTAATTGATACCTCCCCTTATGCCCATGAGAGGGACATTAGGAAAGTCTCATAGCGGATGATAATCTTCTCACACTCGGTCTTGGACATCTCACGTCGACTCTATTAATATCGCGAGATGTGAGACCCATCAATCTAGGAATCCACCTCATGGTATGTCGGTGTCAACAAAGCACCGTTTAGGGAAGAAAACCACGAAACCAATGGTATAATAATGGCGCACAACAATTTACAACTCCACCCTTCTTTGAAGCTTCTGGAGTGAAGGGAATGATAAACATCCCCTAGCAAAGTCGAAACAGGATTCCGTTGGATGAAAATAGAGATGGCGTTCATATCAACAAATTTGGGCTCGTTTGGGAACAAGCACATCCCATAGATACAACAGGCTAGAATGGCATTGAAACCCTTCCAATCCTCCTTGACAACTTTGGCATTACCCTCCCGAAGAAGAAAACCCAAATGAAAGCCTTTCACGGCACCCTTACTTGCGACATTGGCGGATACCACAGATTTTTGCAAATGAAGAGCTTTGGCGATTTGATCATCAGTAGGTCTCTCCACGGAAGCATGAAAAGGTACTTGATGCAGGATAGGAATGTCGGGATCTTTGGAATACTCTTCCAATGTAGGCATCAACAAATAATCGGGGAATACAAAGCACCTCAACTCATGGTCATAGAACTGGAAAAGGGCCTGGAGCCCGTCCTTCTGATAATCGGTCAAAGAAGATTTCAACCAAGTAAGAATCCTTCCATAATCCGAATAGCATGAGAACATTCTGGGGAGACTTGTTGGCCATCAAGGAGATTCTCGAGGCGGGGCGGAAATTTGTATATTGGTGTTGGTGAAGATTTTTGATATCTATGATTCAAATAGGAATCATTAAGCTCAAAGCGAAACAATATCGATTTCGTTGGAACAAAGGGAATGTCATGATTCGAGAATGAAAAGAATTGGTTCTTGAATAAGACATCTTGGAACGAAGCTTGATAGCAATTATAATGATATATAGGAGAGGAGCTTGATGGTAGTAGCGTGGTGTTTAAGCGAGTTGACGAAAGGCGATTCGGATATTTGAAATTCAAGCGTGGCGGGATAAATGGAAGTTGAATATACCTGTTGAAGCAGTTCGACGTGGAAGCTAGAAGCATAGTGTTTGCATGTGCGAAGCGTGGCAAGATCTCATAAGTCGGACCGTTATGGTGAAATAGTATAAATAGAAGTCTTAGTGTTAGGATTTAGTGTGTCATATCTATTGTACTAAAATTGATTAACATTCAAAATACCACATGGCTAGGAAAGCAGAATGCACGAATGATGTCGTATGATTGCACCAAAACCTTTATTATTCGATAAAAGTATCTTTATCTTTCAGTTTATCTTTATCTTGCATCAATGTCTTTTAAATTCTTTACATTCAAAGTCATTTAACTTTCCTTGCATTTAAACATTTTCTTACATTTGAAACCCTTTACTTTTACGAAACTTTTCTGATGCAGCTCTTATTTTCGAAAACTTTTACATACTTGTTCTTACATTCATACCTTTTACATTTTATGCTTTTACTTTGAAAGTATTTTACATTTAAAAGTCATTTAAACATTCTGCATTTATACATTTTACGCAATTGAAATCTTTATGCTTTTACTTGTTCAAATTAGTTTTATATTACTTTACATTAAGTCCTTGAACATCATAATCGAAACAACACTTGAACATATATAAAACATTCAAAACAAGTCTTGAACATGAATCCTTATTTTAAGTTTACACTGACGACCAATACCATAGGATCAATCTAGTCGATCTGCAAGTTACGAAGGAGTTGAATAACGATCATAACGCTTATTTGATAGTTTGGAGGACTAGCGGTTGTTTCACCGAAATCTTTGTGAACAAATTATTGCGCCAGATGGGACGGTCATTGGTTGTCACAAATTTAAAAATAAGGATTATAAGACATAATTATTATAAAGTCTTTACGAGTAAATAAAGTTCATTGGTATATGAACCTTAGGGTGGTAGAATAACTAATAGTAACCAACTTACCCGGAAGAAATCGAAATAATAGGATGTCGGATCCAAACAATCCACAAAGGGAACAAAGCCCCCATGGAGCAGACACTAATGCATCTACTTGACGGGGCGTCGATGCGATCCCTTGAATGCACGGTCATTGCGTCTTCGATTAGTAATATAGCCACGAATGGAACAAGTGGCATGTCAACGAACAATTCGATCCTAGGCAATACAGGAACCACTGGGTATCCTAGGGGATTTGTCCCACCATCAGGGGCACAAACCCATTTTGCTACCCCACCACCAACTAGACCATTCAGTTTCGATAGCAATAGGCCCAGAAATTCCCAGTATGGAATGCCAACATCTTTTATGGCAGGTTTACAGACTTCGACGTCGAACGCGTCACCACATTTAGGGTCAGGATCTGGGGCTAATCAATTCATGACAAATAACCAAGGGTCAGTAGGTTATAGTACGTTGCATGTCTTAACCACAGAGAATCAAATGGCTTTTAGGCAGTTAATGGATGATAGTAACCATAATATGATAGGAGTGTTAGCACAAACTATGCAAGAAATCTTTGTCCCAATAGTTCAAAATGTGGTGTGACAAGCGGAGAAACATGAGACAATATGGTCGAATATGAGTTTCTTCGCTCCTGAAGGCGTGGGTAGAATCGAGGCATTGGTTCGAGCGAGCGTACCTATCATAGAGCAGTTGTTGATGACCCACCCTATAGGCGGCGGAGAGGGAGTTAACTTGGGGCAAGAGCACAAGGGTAGATGCCCAGTGATTCGAGAAGAACCACAAAGGGATTGATAGAACCCCTAGCATGGGTCGAAAGACTAGATGCCCGATGATTCGAGAGGAACCCAAAGGGGTGGAACCAGAGGCAAGGTCGAAAGACTAGGATTCCAGCGTTTGAGAAGAACAACCTAGACCGATTGTCATGGTAGGTGAAACCAAGATGCTAATCGATTGCTCCATAGGGTTCGAAATGACAATATCTTGGCGGAAATAACCTAACCACCATGATAGAGGATCATGGCCCAAAGCAGTGTCTGAGGGATTAGAGGCCAAATTATGCCTCTCCCATAGCGATTATGTAATGCATCTTGATTTACCAAGGGGTACAAGATCCCTAAGTTTACAAAGTTTCTTTGGAGATACTAATGAGTCAGCGATCGAACACATGGCAGTGTCATTGAGGCGGGGACATAGCGAATAATGAGAACCTTAGGATTAAATACTTCCCAAGTTCTCTCACTAAAAATGCTTTCACATGGTTCACCACTTTGCCCCCTGGATCCATAGATACCTGGACCCTCTTGGAAAGATTGTTCCATGAACAATTCTATATGGGACAGTCCAAGATAAGTCTAAAAGAATTAGCAAGTGTTAAGAGGAAGTTTACTGAACCTATAGATGAGTACTTAAATAGGTTCAGACTCTTGAAATCTAGATGTTTCACCGTGGTCCCAGAGCATGAGTTAGTCGAAATGGCGTGGTGGCTGGACTATTCTATTCGAAAGAAATTAGACACACAATACTTGAGGGACATGGTTCGGTTGGCGGATAGGGTTCGACAAGTCGAAAGACTAAAGGCCGAAAGGCCGGGCTTTCAAAGTAATAAAAAGAAAGAATTTCCTATGTCGAGCGGAGGAAGTTGAACACTATCCTGAATTCGAAGAGGTCGAAATAGATCTCGCTGAATTGAAACAGGCTCCACCTTACTCTTGTAAACTTTTAGTCCCCACGAAAGGGAAAGAAATTGTTGAAAATGAGAAAAATGACAAGTTTCCAAAGAAGGTATATACCTTCGATGTAACAAAGTGTGATGAGATCTTCGATTTACTTGTCAAAGATGGCCAATTAATAGTGCCACCAAGCGTCAAAATACCTCCCTTAGATCAAAAGAAAGAAAGAGGATTTTGTAAATATCATAGTTTCCTAGGCCACAAAACCTCACGGTGTTTTCTTTTCGAGGACACGATTCAAAAGCATAATTAAGGATGACAGATTAAAGTTTGCTGATAAACCAAAAATGAAAGTGGATGAAGACCCTCTAGATATTACGGACACCAACTACTCGAGCCTTCAAGCATTGGAGAAATCAATATGGTGGAAGCGAGACCAAGGGCCACTACATTGAAAGAGAAGAAAGCGAATGAAGGTTGGATCTTGGTCGAGAGTTAACAATGGAGTCGAAGGCGTCACAAACAACGAGGACTTGATCGAATCCATGCCGTTGTTTGAAAGAAATCCGAACTCTTGAGGGCCGAGAAAACCGAGCGAGGGAATTGACGAGCCACTTTGAAGGCTGAGGCTCAGCGGAGAAGGTTCGATTACAAAGTGAGCCTCGCCTCACAAAGATGCGGGATACCTTAGGGGAACCCGGTGGAAGAGTTCGACTATACGGTAAAATATTACGCTCGGAGAGTTCGAAAATCCGAATCGAAGACGTCAAGCCCACAGGATGGGGAGATGATGATGCAATAGGGGAAGATAGAGATGGTGGCATTCCTAAGAAGAAAGTGCAGGACACCTTAGGGGAACCAGTGGAAAATTTGATTATCAGTAAAATACTCGAGAGGTTCAAAGATTCAGATCGAAGACGTCAAACCATCAGGATGGGGAGATGATGTTGAAAAAGGTGAAGATGTGGATGTCAATATGGTGGATCTGGAGAAACCCTGTTCTGAGATGCAGGAAATGGAAAGATACCTTGAAAAGGAAAAATACAAAATGGAGGATGGCTATCTTTGAGACACCAACCTCAAAGAATATCTCATGCTATGCCACAAGAAATCTTTGAAATGATGCTTTGTCCAAGATGTAGCATCATATGTAACGAGAGGACTGCTGCAGAGTTCGAAAGAAAACAAAGGGCTCGAACTGGAGTAAATTGGTGCCAAGATAACCAATTGTTCAGATGTTACCCTAGGGCTGGGGAGAGTTTGTTGGAGTTCTTAGTTCGTTGTCACAAAGGGGCAACAAAGTCGTGATTGCCCAAGATGTTCGTGACATATGACGAACATGGGTGGAGCATTGAACGATTCCCTTAAGCGTTGGAATCACAAGGAAGTTGGTCGGATGAGTCGGCACTTTGATGGTAATCACATTCAGCGGCATAGCCCATATCCAAAAGGTGCTCGAAGGGTGACATTCAAAATCCTATTTGAAGTACCAACGGACAAATGGTACAAGTCAAAACCAATAAGGGGAAGGATAAATGGAGAGGTAATGGCGAAATCACGTCATGCCATGGTGTATAGGAGACAATTCAATCTGCGAAAGGGAGGAACTAAGACTAGAGAATTATAAAGGTAGAATCCATGTCAAGATCCCAATGGCGAAGGCGTGGTCGAGAAAGGATAAAGAGAAGCCTTGGCGGATAAAGGAGTTGCGACCACCAATAAGGAAGTGTCAAGTACCAACAAGCCAATTACAACAAACAATCAACACGAAGATCAACCTCACATTAGTCGGAACTTTTCTTGGTACACACGGATGAATCAAAGAATATACTCCAAGTCGGAAGAAGCGAGGACATCGGCGAGATAACCCGAATGGGAGGGAGTCATCACTCAATTTAAACTGCAATGTGGTATCATATACCATCTGAGTTTGGCCAAGAGACCGAAATCGAGGAGCATGAGGAAGAAGATACCATAGACTTGATGAAGCACATACCAGTTTGCTACTATGTAATGGACAACGGTGCGGTCGAAGAGCAGAACGCATTCTTCGAACACCCAGAGCCAGCAATGAAGAATCACTTGAAGCCATTGTTCATTCGAGCAAAGGCAGGAGCCCATGGTGTGAACAAGGTCTTAGTGGATGGAGGTGCTGCAGTTAACTTAATGCCTCAGTTTATGCTGAAAAAGTTAGGAATACAAGAGAGTGATGTCAAACCACACAACATGGTCCTATCCAATTATGAAGGGAAAGTAGGGCAAATGTTGGGGGTGGTGCAAGTGGAGCTAACCGTCGGATCGAGCTGTAGGCCTACCATGTTTATGGTGATCGAAGCGAAGGCTAATTATAACTTGCTGCTAGGAAGAGAGTGGATTCATGGCGTAGGGGCAGTTCCTTCGTCAATGCACCAGAGATTGGTGCTGTGGAGAGAAGATGGTATAGTGGAAAATATCGAAGCAGACCAGAGTTACTTCATGACAACAGTCAATCTGGTTAGCAAAAGGAATTATGACAAGTATTTGGCAAGAATAGCTCCTTGTACACCAAGTGACGAAATGAATGAAACAAGAGATGCACATTACTATATGACCCTTCGCCACGACGGTATGTACTGGGACAGAAAAATAATTAAGGGGGACGAAGGAGTCGAAGGGACTTTGCAAAGACGGCCACCAGGCTGGGAGTTCGAAGATCCTGCTCATGACTGAGTCCTCCTTCTTCGAAAGGATTTCGGCCTATATGGCTGAGAATGAATGGAAAGCGGTTTCAGAGGCTGCAATAGAAAAGACAGTTGAAATAAACAAACTCGAAGGGAATGGTTCGAAAGACCCACCCTGCGAAGAAAGCGAAATAGATCAAAGGCTTGATGCCATATATGATACAGAACCCTTGGGCTTCGATAAGGATCCTACAAACTCAGGCGCTAAGATGTTAGCACAAGATCCACTCGAAGAGGTGAATTTGGGGGATGACAGCACAAAAAGAATAACTTATATAAGCGCCAAACTCGGTGATCTTAAGCAAGAGGTGATGAAGTCCTCAAGAAACACAAAGTTGCTTGCATGGGACTATGACGAAATGCTGGTTTGAAAAGAGAGTTAGTAGAGCGGACTTCCGATTAAGGATGGTAAGAAGCCCATCAAACAAACTCCGGGAGGTTGGCGCGGCCAATACTCCTAAAGATCAAAGCGGAGGTTGAGAAAGGTTCTTTGGTTGCAAATTCATGAAACCACAAGGTATATCGAATGGTTAGAAATATAGTACTGTTATTAAGAAAAATGGTTCATTGAGAATATGCATAGACTTTATGGATTTAAATCGCAACCCCAAGATCAATACTCTATGCCCGTGGCAAAATGTTAATAGACTCACGAGGATTCGAATACCTAAGTATACTAGATGGATACTCGGTTATAACTTGATTTTTATTCTTGAAGAAGATGTTGCTAAGCGACATTTTCGTTGCCCGAGGAGCCTTAGGCACCTATGAATGGTAGTGATGCCTTTTGGTTTAAAAATCTTTGAAATGACTTACCAAGAGCAATGAACTCCATCTTTCATGATTTTATTGACACATTTATGCAGGTGTATATTGATGACAGTGTCAAATCCATATCTGCGAAACCCATCACATCATTTGAGCCAATCATTCGAAAGAATGAGAAAACATGGCTTAAATGAATCCTCTTAAATGTGCATTTTTGTGCGAGAGATTTCTTGGGCTTTGTGGTTCATAAAAAAGGAATCGAAATCAACCAGAATAAGACCAAAGCCATCATGGAGACTAAAGCACCCACATCGAAAAAGGAGTTGCAATCTCTGCTGGGGAAGATTAATTTTCTCAGAAGATTCATTTCGAATCTAAGTGGAAAAACACAAGCTTTCTCTCCACTACTTCGTCTAAAGCAAGGTCGAGCCAGGTGGAGCCAGGCACATCAGGAGGCCTTCGACAAGATTAAGAGATATCTCTCTCAGCCTCCCATCTTGTCTCCACCTTCATGGGGAAAGCCCATGAGATTGTACATATCTGCTTCTGAACTTACTATAGGTAGTATGTTATTACAAGAAGATAATAATGGCATCGAAGAGCCATATATTATTTAAGTGAGTTGTTGAATGATCGAAACTAGATATAGTAATATAGAAAAGTTGTCTTTGTTTATACTTTTCTTGTATGAAACTCAAGTATTATATAAAACCCGTTGATGTTTATGTTTCATCTCATTCGATGTTATCAAACACATCTTGTCAAAACCAATAATGCATGCGAAATTGGTAAATGGGCTTTAACCTTGTGAATATTCTTTGACTTTCATGCCTTTAAGAACATGAAAGGTCAAGTAATTCGATTTCCTTGTGGACCATTCATTGGTGAATAACTGTCATGGGTGAAACAACCCGGTGAACATCATCCGATAACTATATCAATGAAGTCGCCATCGACGCGTTTTATCTCGCATAAAAGGAGAAAGGTGAGCATCGCGAAAACCTAAAGGATAAGGCACGGTCTTGCGAGCGAGATAGAGGTGAGGAATCTATTACGAGAGGAAGTATTAGCACCCCATGCGCCCGTAGTACTCTATTATCACTTCTACTACCGTCAAATGGGTGTGTTTAAATCTATTTCTGCTTAATTGCTATACTGTATGCTAAAAAGAATGCATGTGAAAATAAAATAAAAGAAAACACGGAAAAGAAGGAAGTATTTACAAAGTTTGCTCGATCGAGCCCGTGACAAGATGCCCTCGTATTCCCTCGTGCAATGGGAGAAGTCGAGGCTAGTAGTTCGGCTCACATGTTTTGATGGGTTATGTGTTTTTAATTATGAAAATAATTATAAAAAAAACAAAAGAAAACCCGTAGGCAAAAGGTTTGCATTTGGTTGGTTGTTTTACCTTTGAAAAAGAGTTTGAACCATTATTAAGTGTTTTAATTTGCAAATGAAAAAGAAAACAATTTTTAGTTTTATTAAATGCATGAATGCAAAAGAAACTGGAAAACAAACAAGGGAAACTATCTAATGCTATCCCTAATGTCATCATGCATGGGTTACATCCCTAAGGTCTAACTCGAATCACTAACTAAGGTAGAATCGAGAAGTCCTAAAGGAACATGCAAAGGTTTACCACCTAGATCTATGTCTATCTCGAATCGCCAACTAAAGTGGAGTCGAAGATGACAAAAAAGGATGGAAAAGGTTTACAACCTAAGTCTATGTCCATCTCGAATCACTAACTAAAGTAGAGTCGAAGGCGACAAAAAGGGATGAAGCAAACAAGTGCTTTGACGAGGCACACAAACAATGCAATGCAAACAAACAAATGACACACAAGCGGGAAAAGGAGGAAGTCCCATAGTCTCGTGATGTGAGCATACCGTGAGTCAACGAGAGCCGACACATCCAATTCTGTTGAAGAGCAAATGATGCGGGTTCGCAATAAATGCGAACCCGGGAAGCGTGGAGAGTCGGAATAGGGACTCTTGCCACTTTTATTGACTCGATAAAAGCAACACGATTCGATGTGCGGAGGCGACGGACTAGAGCTGCACGGGGGTTCGTTGTTGACCCTACCTTCAGCTTGCCCATATATCAATGACTCGATGACATGAAATATAAAAAGCGGGACTTCGCTTAGTGGTACCACGTCGAATGTCCTAACCACTACATATCAAGCACAAATGTAAACACTTATGAAAGTTACCTCCCTATCACGATGGAGGATTTAAAACAAACCAAACACAATTAGCAAACCAGGTACTAAACGGGTCTTTAAATAAACGGAGGGTTCTGAACATGCTCCACCTACGGAAGCCCCTTCATGCATCTCTATTCCCACTTCTCATGGCAAAGAAAGGCATAAAGCCCTACTTCTCATGATATCTAGGAAAGTGAAGAATGCAATAAATAAAGTAAAATAAATACCCGACGGATATTAAATCAGAAGGCCATAGCTAAGCAATACTCGGAAAACTTCAAGTCTTCGTCGCAAATAAGAAATCCGGTGAGAAATATCGCAGGAAGCACAGGCGAGATGTGTGTCATACACATCGAGCAAATACACACATATAAGATCATAATCCGGACAATACGGATAAAGGATGCGTAGATGCACGCATCGAGAATGTGTGTCTATACACTCGACGTATATCAATAAACACATAAAATATCCGAGATAATCTGAGACGAGAGGCACACACAAGTGTCTGAACAGCAGTGTGGATTCTATACATCCAAAATCAATCAGATAACACAAAAGATGGTAAAACCAAGCAGACAGATCTGAAATACACACATGTGTACCATCGAATCAATGGATTTTATAAGTCCCGATCGATGGTATAACGTTTCGCGTACCTCGCATACAAAACAGAATATCATAAACGGCAATGCGGCTTTTAAATAAAGCATAAAGCGAGAAAAATGGTTATTTACAATGAAATCGAAATATCAAAATAAATTCGAAACTTTACTTACAACCCAGGTAAGGTACACTTTCAACTATGATTAAATGGTATGAAAAGTATCTTAGAGTTTCTAAAACAAATATGGCAATATACTCTTAAGTCAACTATAAAGAAAAAAACATCTAAATGTATTATTTAAAATGAATTAGAATTAATTGCAAAAATATTAAAAAAATGTCAAAAATAATCTAATATCCTAAAAATATCAGAAACTATTTTTATTACATTTTTTATGATTCGATAAAATCGAAATCGGGAATTAAATTAAACTATATGTCAACATGTGAAATGTAGAAACAGGGGTATATCAAAATTTCGAATAAACTAAAAGCATGTTATATGGCGTCTTGGGCCTATTAGCGGGGAGTAAGAAGCGATAAAGCACACAAAGTCGATTCAAAATCGCACTAAGCCTTTTTCAGTCCAGTTTTTGTCCAAGTCCAATTCTCTTTTTTTTTTACAACACATTTTAATCAGATTTTTCTTTATTATAATGTCACACTATTCTACAGCATGACACGTTTTAACATGTATATACAACATTTATGTCAATTGGTCAACATAAATAATTTTAAGTTTATTCAGACCTTTTTTATTGATATTTTTATAATGTCACGTTTATTTTTTATATCATGTAACACTTATATCAAATGGTCATTACAACTTAAATGAGTCAGATTTTTAATTAAATTAAATAAAGGACACGTGTCGATACAGGTTGGTTGAAAAACACATGAGTAAGCAGCGGACAAGCCCGAGAGCTAGCATGGGATCGCCGGAACACCGTCTCCTCCGGCAAAAGGCAGCGTCATTCACGGCGACGATCAGAGCAGAATCTCCCCGAAAATTCGAACGAACACCTGCCTGACTCGGTTTCATCCATGGATTCCGAATTCGATCCTCATTTTTACCAACCCCGATTCTATCATCCCGAAATCACGACGAAGAAGAACGAGATCCCTGGGAAGGTTTGATGGATTTTACTGTTTCTTTAGACAAACCTCTCTTGACTCCTATGAATCCTCAAGTCGGTGAATAAGAAGCCAAACTGCTTCGATGATTTGTTGGCGATAATGCAGAATCAGAATGAAAAGAAAGCTTCAAAGAACTTGATGAAACCTCGCCATTGAATCCTGTTGGATCTCCGTTCTTGAATACGTGCACTTGCAATCAATGAGGGAGTGAATGATGGAGGTAGATCCATTGTTATGATGAAGAGGTAACATCGTCGGGGATTTATCCGCGGCGATATTTACCGTGGTGAGTAAGGAGAATCAGTCATAATTATCGTGGAAGAAGCGTCAAAGATGGTTGATGGCGGCGAATATGGGAGGACGAAGAGGAGTTAAATCGGCGGAGGTTAGTTATTACGGTTTGTGGTGAGATGAGAGAGAAGAAGAATGGTTGAGGGAGTGACTGTTATGGCTGCGGTTAGAGAGGGAGAGAGGATTCTGTTACGCGTTGGCCAGTGAGAGAAAGATGAGGAAGAAGAAGGATGGTGGTGTTCGGAAAACTGAAGGAGGAAAACGTGGTGGTTAGAGAAGCATGAGAGGCATGGAGTTGGTATGGGAATTATCTTTATTACAGTTTGTTATGGTGATGGTGCAAGAAAAGCGAGAGAGAGCTATGGATTACGCTATGGGTTTACGGTGAGGCGCGAGAAAGAAAATGAGCAATGAGGGTGGTGAGAAAAAGATCACGAGAGGAGATTATGGTTTTTTACAGGTTGAGGAAAGAAGAGGAAAATGAATGATGGTGAATCTTTGTTGTTCGATGGCGAAGAAAAGGTGAGGAAGATTGAAGAAATTGTTAATTATTGTTACAATATGGAAGGTTGTTGGAAAAGAAAAAGAAATGAGGAGTTTTGAGTTCTTTATTAATTGTGTAAAAACATAAGAGTGTGATGGTTGTATAAATTAAGAGAAAGAAAGTGGTGAATGTTGTTTACTATCCAATGAGAATGCGTGGGTTCTTTCTCTTATGCGACCGACTTGCAAATTTTGAAATGATTTCTCTTTTTCAAAAGCTTGATTTGCAAAATACATGCACCACAACATGCCTTACTTCACGGTGCCTAATCTCGGACACCGCCTTTTGACACAAAATCGAAAGACCAAAGTTGTAGAGCATACTTAGTGAACAATTTTCATGTTCGGAGTTTTTCGATTCGAGACCCGTAGCTAAGCCTAAAAATGGACCTGAAGTCAAGCAATCATAATTGTCAAAATACCGTGACGACGGCAATAGTTTACCGCATGCTTTCCTTGGACTTTACAACCTTATAACTTTTTCAATACTCGAGGATGACTCGAACCGGTACCATTGGAAACTCGCGTGACATAGAATAAGTTTGTAGTTCGACAAAAATCCAAGCGAAGCCTTTATCATCGAATAAAAGTGTTTGAAAATTGTCGTATGAGTGTTTGATGAAATGCTTGGCACAAATTTGAGCAAATCGGTGCATGCCTTGTAGTAATTTCAACCAAGCCGATTCTGGCTCCGTATCTCCCAGCTACGTCCGAAGCGAAAAAGTTTCTAAGCGGAACTTGTAGAATACATGGCAAACTTCATCTTCGTGTTCGGAGTTTTCCATGCGGCGATGGGATCGGCGATAAAACGACTCGAATATCGCACCAATTGTTTGATGAAATCGTCACAACCATGGCAAAAATATGCATCTTGTCTTGCATTTTAACAACTTCAAACTACAAACTGCGGTATCCGTATCTTCTAGCTCGGCGTCGAAAATGGAAAAGTTTCTAGCGGAACTTGTAGAAGGAATTACGAACTCCAACTTTCATGTTCGGAACTTTTCCGTCTGTGACCGAATCAATAGCGAAAACAGCCCTGAACATGTGCACAAAAACTGTTTGAATCTTACAAACATAACGAATTCTCATTTTCCGAGCTTTATAACTTCCGATCCGTGTCCCGAATGAATTTGACTCCTTGAACAAAGTTTCATATCGCCGTGAGATGAACAACTAGTTGAACACTTTTAATTCAGACCACGAACTATGGTAAATGACCACTGGTATCGACGAGCATAGAAACAAACACTTCAAAATATTTCTAAGTGTTGAAATTTTGAGAAATGATAAACTGTAACTTCCGAGCTCCGTAATTTTTGATCCGTTTCCCGAATTGATTCGATTTCTTCAGCAAAGTTGTAGATTTCCGTTAAATGAACAACTTTGAGTTTGAACTCGATCCGAATCGACGCCTCGAAACACGTGTAAAACGTCTCCGAAGTTGAGCGCTTGAACATATTAAAAACACTTAAAATTTTACTAAGTGTAAAACTTCAAAAGTTATGAACTTCAAACTTCGGAGCTTTATAACTCGAAATTCGGGCATTTCTGGAAAAATCTCCACAAGGACAAAGTCGGAGTACAAAATGCGCTCTTTCCAACGACTATCAATTCACAAACTTCTGACCACAGACGGGCAAGATACGGATACGACAACATGGCTCCGTGAACACAAAGCACTTAAAACTTAGAAATTTTTTCTAAGTCCAAGATTACTTAAAATGCAAGAAACCTCATTTTCAACCGATTCTTCGATTTTTCTCAATAAATGATCGCATTTTCTCAAGCGTCGACTTTTGACAATAATTTTGACCCGATATTCCGGGTCAAACTTTGACTTTGTTGACTTTTGATACATGCTCTCAAATATCATTTTCTCGTCCGTTCTTGATTTACGATGAATCGTGGACGATAAGCCGTATCACGGATACTTCACCACTCACGAAGGCCATATAATCAATTCGGGCTCAAATATTGAAACCACCACACTGTAGTTGAGCGTGTCGACATCCACGATGAGCTATCGAACTCCGAGCAATTCTCGATAGATAATCGGAACTTCAAACACACATATCTTAGCGTATTGAGGGCGGCTTAAAGTAGCAGAACTTAGGATATCCGACTTTAGAACCAAACCTCTTCTTCAAAATTATGTTTGATTCATACGATTGAAAAATCGGGAACCCATGGCTAATGAATGAATGATATGTATGCAATACCTTATTGATCAAGTGTTAGCCAATTTTTATTAGTAAAATGAAGAGGCGGTTTTGGGGTGCAACAATGGGTTATGTCGAAATGCAACCTTGGAAGCTATACTTTGATGGTTCAACTCACGAGAAGGTGGTGTTGGAGTTCTTATAATTTCTCTGAAGAATTCCAACAAAATTCAAGTATAAGTTAGATGGTCCTCGTTGCTCGAACAACGAGAATTTGAATCTGAAGCCCTCATTGTTGGACTTGAAGCTTTGTTGGAATTGGGGGACTAGGTCGAAATCAAAGGTGATTCGAGTTAGTGGTCAAGCAGGATAAAGAAGGAATATAAATGCATAAAGGAAAATCGATGACATACTTTGTCATAGTTAATAGGCTACTCAAAAATTCGAATACATGATATTCACATTACCAAGAATAGAAAATCAAGAAGCAAATGACCTAGCACAATTGGCTTCGGGGTATAAAGTTTCTGCAAAAAACTTTGAGGACTTGATCGAAATAAGAGGAATAGTCATGGCTACTAGACTTACACCATCAGATCTAGAAAATATTAAATTAAGTTACGGTGATCAAGATAGGTTGAGTATTAGCCATAAACACTTTAGCGGATCTGATTAGCGAAATCCATTAATAAGGTATTTAGAAAATCCAACATTGAATGTGAATGAAAAATAAAATATAGAGCATTGTCATATGTCCTTATGGAAATGAATTGTTCAAGAAGACCCACGTATTACTCAAATGTTTGGGAGAAATGAGGCATATTTAGCATTATCAAGTCCACATGGGGCATGTGGGGCATCAAGCGAGCCATAAAATGAAGTGGTTGCTATTTCGATATGGTATGTCTTGGCCATATGCTCAAAGATTGTATAGATTTTGCCAAGGATGTGAAGAATGACATGCAGAGGATTCAACGCTCCTGCAAGTGAGTTGCATTCGATCATCAAACCATGGCCCTTTAGAGGATGGGCCTTAGATTTAATAGGAGAAATCAATCTGCTGTCATCTAAAGGTCAGAAATATATCTTAGTAGGAATAGACTATTTTACCAAGTGGATCGAAGCAATACAATTAGTAGCTGCAGATCAAGAGATCATCGAATTCATACGAAACAAATTATCTATAGGTTTGGATTGCGAGCATAACCACGGATCAAGGATGCTGTGTTCTTTGTAAAAGATGCAAGAATTTGCCCAAGAAATGGGGTTTAAGTTGCTAACATCAACACCATATTATACTCAAGCAAATGGTCATGTCAGGCGACCAACAAAGTAATAATAGGTTTGATTAAAAACATGTTGGTAAAAACCAAGAAATTGGCATAAGACTTTAGATCAAATACTATGGGCACATAGAACATCTCTAAAGACCACTAACACTACACATTTCCAATTAACATTTGGTCATGATGCAGTCTTACCAGTAGAAATTCATCTACAATCAGTTCGAATCCAAAGACAAAATGAAATCCCATCTTCTTTATATTGGGAAATGATGATGAGTGAGTTAGTCGAATTAGATGAAGTTAGATTGCATGCATTGGAAGTCCTGATGAGGCAGAAGGAAAGAGTGGCCAGGGCATATAACAAAAGGGTGAAAGGTAAAACATTCAGTATTAATGACTTAGTCTGGAAAGTTATATTTCCCATGGACAAGAAAAATAAAGCATTAGGTAAATGGTCACCCCATTGGGAAGGACCGTTTCGAATAGTAAAAACATTTTCAAATAACGCATATGAGATCGAAGAGTTGGCAAGTGATAAACGAATCCTAAAGGTTAATGGGAAATACCTAAAGTATAAGCCACGCTGCAAAGATTGAATAACAATAACATAATCCAACATAGTGAAGATATGCCAAAATGGTAAATTAAAGTTGCCAAAATGGCATTGTTTGAGTAATACAAAGCACAGTCAAATTAGTATTCCAAGCATAATAAACAGACAGTCTTTAGAAATAAGTGTTGCTCCTTAATCGATCAAAAATACTCCTAAAAGACTCAAGCTTTTGTTGATTGAAGCGCTTGGCTCCTTCTAGGATGGCAACTTAAGCCCTGATTGCTCAATTGTACATCTCGCAAGCCCTTTGTTAAGGAGTTCTTCGAATCGATTACCAAAAGTGTTGGACTCATATGCAAGCTGTTGTTGTTGGGCCTCTTTGATTTTGTGTTGAAGTTCCTGAATCTGTTTCTCCCAGAGAAGAATGGACTGAGCTCGAAGCTCATAATCAGTTTAACTTTGTTTGATATGCTCTTGACTTCTTTAGTAAGCGAGGCATGTTCATAAGCAGCGTCCATTGCAGCTCGCTTCTCTTGGACTTTGTTGGCAGCAAATTCATTTTGGAGGAGACACCCAGTTACGTTATCTATCAAAGATTGCAGTTCGAACAGGATGATGCTAACTTCCAAGGAACAGGTGGTGAGGTCAACTTGATTAAGAAGTCCCTTCATGATAAAGCAGGCTGTACTGTCTTGTCTGAGTACTTCGAATAAATCCACATCTAGGATTGTTTTCCTAATCTTATGAAGAAGTACAATCCTATCATCAGAAGGTGTTGAATCAGTGGTCGAACCAGCACCAGCCTTAGGAAGTGGGGTATCCCTCTGAGCCAGCTTAGCCTTCATGTACCCAATAGGGTCATTTTGTTTTAAAAGGTTTAACTCCTCTTCAGCTGTCTGGCACTTGGAAGACTCTGGGAGTTCCATACGTAATGGAGTAACATCCATTTCAACGTCCATTGGTTCATTAGTGGGAACATCATCACCTTCATTATTTGCTTCTTCATCATCCTCTTCATCATCAATCAAGTCCACTACCTCGATGTTATCATTTTGATTACCACCAGCATCAGACTCCGTCCCCTCGCTCGAACCTTCGTGAGCATCTTCTCCTTCTTCATCCTTAGACCCTTCCTCACTCGAATCCTCGCTCTCCTGAGAGGGGCAAGCCTTTTCTTCTTCAACTTGGGTAACCTTTTCTTGAGGAGTCTGGAGAGGAGATTTTGGGTGAGAAGTTTCTGGAGGCACTTCCTCAGCAACTTCATGTGTTGGTTCATTTGTTTCTTTAAGAGGAGGCGAAGGGCTTTGGTCATCTGGCTGTTCAGAAGCTCCAGTTGGAATTGCCATATTAGAAGAGCCTTTGTTCTGCACCAGATTACTTGAATCTCCATGAGGAGAAGAATGGATTGAAGCAGCTGTTTGTGGGGGAGGAGTCGAAGTAGTTGGGATCGGAGTTGAATCATCCTACATAAATAAAGAAAGATTATAAAACTTGTATTAAGGTACGAATAGCTATCTTTGTAAAAAATTCAAATTCAACTCACCTGTGGATTGTCTGAAGAAATGTTGCTGTCTATGTGTTCCAACATTACGTTGGAGGTCGAAGGTGGATTTTTGGATTTTTGTGAGGGAGCAACATTCCTAGAATCGAGTCCAGAGACGTTAGTATCTTTTGAAATGTCTTTTTTCTGCTTCTTCTTCGAAGCCGTTGGTGAACTTTCCCCAGCCTTGAGAGTCTTCCCACTCGTACTAGGTTTTCTCTTCTTTGGAGTAGTTGGTGGGAGTTTACTAGTCTGAAATGGTACAAACATAAGTTAGAATTCAATCATAAATTTAAGCCTATTCGAAGACCCAGTAATTTGTTACCTTTGGGGTGAGACAATTGCTTGAGGCCAGAGTAGTTGTTGGAATTGGAGAAATGGTTGGACTTGGAACAATAGTTTTGTTGTTGTTGTTGTGGTTGCGGGGTAATTGTTGGGTTGCTTTGGGCACATCATCATTTGTTTCATTGGTTTGTTGAGAGGCTGCCTTCTTTGGCCTTGATGCAACAATCTTGATTCGATGGTGAAAATCGAAACAATTAAGGCGAAATGTTAAAATAAAGAAAATAAGAACTATTTGGGGATTTCCCAAGCATTCGCTGCGCCTTCATTGAAAGAATGACATGGCGAGAAAGGTCATAAGAAGATGCCACGGAAATTATGGAGCAATGTCGAGCCCATGTCACGACCTCGAGATGGCTTTGGTTTCTTTAGAGATTTGTATTTGGACATCTCTTTGCAAGTCAACCACCAAGGGTATGGAGAAACCAAGCGAGCCGGATCGAGGTAGGTAGTCACAGGAAACTTAGGTGGATGCATTTGGTGCCAACCTATACCTATCCTCGGTGACAACCACGAAGGAATGCGAACTTAGAGACTTTTACTGTAAATTTTTTCTTCAAGGTTTGGGACGCTCGATATACTGTGGACTCCAAGCGTGTGGGATCGTAAGTTGTTTCGAAGTAATTCTGGAAAGCTCTAATCTCTTGAGCATGAGTAAGCATACCTTTCTTTGTGTGTACCTGCACATCGAATGCAGCAGTTAGTTTCTCTTCGATGGTGAGAGTATCAAACATACAAGATTGGTAGAATTTAGTCCACCAATCCAGAAAACCTTTAGATGAAAAATAAGATGGTTCAAAAGAGATTAATTTGAATTGAGCAAATCCTTGATATTGTTCTTGCTGCAGTTTGGCTTCTCTAGCCTTGAAGGTTCGACCGGAGGTAATAGAACTATGAGTCTGAAAGAGGGGTTCAGGAATTAGTTGACATAAACCAAATTGTCTCGAAACGAAGTTGGGTTGATAGGCAAACAGAAGAATTTGATTCTTGGTTGGAGTGATTCTTGAAGAGATTAGTCTTGGGAGCAAGAAGGCTTTCTAGATATCTTGGATTTCTTTAGTCTTAGCGACCTCGAAAGGGACATAGTGAACCATCTTGGTCCATGAGTCCTTGAAGCGAAGCATATAGTCTCTTCAAATTTATGCTTCTTGGAAGAGCATAATATATTGTGAGAATAGAATACGGAAATCGCCTTATCATCACTTGGTCGGAGTCTCCTTAGCCTTGTGCCTTCAACATTTCGATCCACTATTTACGGATCTTGCTCAACAATAGTATCAGTGATGAGAGTGAAGATTCGAACATGGCATTAAGCCATAAGCTGGAGCAACGAGAAAGGACCAGCTAGCAAGACATTCTTGGGGTGTGATTTTAAGCTCAAAGCAGTGACCTCGAACTTTCATAAAGGTCGACTAGTAAGAGTTCACTTAAATTAATCCTCCTATTTTCATGTAAATCCTTGCTAGAGGAATAAACACTTGGCTACTTGAAGTGACCTCTGCGAGAAAACATATCTTGATAACCGGAGGGTGAGAAGGCAATATGTTCGACATCGAGACACTATCACCTTCGGTGTGATAATGGTGATAAACTTGGAGAAGCTGAATTTTACGTCGAAGTCAATGATGCTTGAATGTTCCTCAGAATCAGGAACATATGTCTCTCCTATTGGTGATAATCCAGTGATAGCAGTTATATTAAAGAACGTAGGTGTGATCATCCCTCTAGGAAGGTGAAAGGTATTATAAGTACTATCCCAAAAGTACAGGGATGCAAAAAGCAAGGGTGGGTATGGGTGAAGCTTTGGTTTCGATAATTTAAGGAGATTATAAATACCTAGTTCCTCCCACTGGTGGGATCTCTTAACCTCCACTTTAGAAAACCAGTTTTGGTACGCTACATCAGCAGTAGGACAAGATCGAAATGGTTTAAAATTACTTTTAACATAGTCCAAAATAAAAGGATCCTTCGAGGGAGCCACAGGGGTTTCTACGGTCTTTGGAGCAGAGGGTTCATTAACATTGTCAGTTTCTAACCTAGGGGTTTCCATTTTGTTGAACAAAGGTTTAAAATCATAGCAAACAGGGAAGATGGTTCTAGTATCCTTCAGAATCTCAAAAAGCAGTGAGGCCCATTAGGGCAAATCTCTTTCGGAGGCATTGGTTGGGATTAATACCTAGGAAGAATACAAGAGTTCTTGCTCTTTGGAGACGCCTTGAGGTATAAGCACGGATTGGCCTTGGTGAATACCAACTTTGCTTTCCAGGATCGTTCCAGCATTCTTGTTCTTCTTCTTAGAAATCTTTTTCATCTGAGATGTTGTTGAAGACATTGTTGGAGGTTGTTAAGAATTTAGGGTTTTTTGACAAGAAGAAAGGAAAAGAAGATTCGAGTGTGGAAAAGAGTAGAAAGGCAGAGTACATTTGGTTTTATAGTAAGGAAGCACTCATCAACTAAGGCCAAGATCGTGGAAGGCGTGGGTTGGATACAAGGTGAGGTGGCGTAAAGTAAGCATTGGTAATAAGCATGATTAAAGATAATCATTGTCTTTAATAACGCACCATACCGTGGCAAGCTGTTTTGAGCGGTTGAAACCAAGAGCCGTCGTGGTGACGTAATAGAAATCATACTGCAGTGTCATGATTGCTCAAAGTCATCAAAATCTTGTGGATATATTTAAAATAAGTATTTCTAGAAAGAGATTGAAATACATATTTTAAAGGGCATTTTGTTGGTGAAGATTTTGATATCTATGATTCAAATAGGAATCATTAAGCTCGAAACGAAACAATATCGATTCGTTGGAACAAAGGGAATGTCATGATTCGGAATGAAAAATTGGTTCTTGAATAAGACATCTTGGAACAAAAGCTTGAATAGCAATTATAATGATATATAGGAGAGGAGCTTGAAGTGGTAGTAGCGTGGTGTTTTAAGCGAGTTAAAGCGAAAAGCAGTTCGAATATTTGAAATTCAAGCGTGGCGGGGATAAATGGAAGTTGCGAATATCTGGAAGCAGTTCGAAGGCGTGGAAGCTAGAAGCATAGTGTTTGCATGTACGAAGCGTGGCAAGATCTCATAAGTCAGACCGTTATGGTCGAAATAGTATAAATAGAAGTCTTAGTGTTAGGATTTGGTGTCATATCTATTGTACTAAAATTCGATGCATTCAAAATACCACATGGCTAGGGAAACGAATGCACGAATGATGTACGTATGATTGCACCAAAACCTTTATTATTCAGTAAAGTATCTTTATCTTTCCAGTTTATCTTTATCTTGCATCAATGTCTTTTAAATTCTTTACATTCAAAGTCATTTAACTTTCCTTGCATTTAAACGTTTTCTTACATTTCGAAACCCTTTTTTTACGAAACTTTTACATTAGCTCTTATTTTCCAGAAAACTTTTACATACTTGTTCTTACATTCATGCCTTTTACATTTTATGCTTTTACTTTGAAAGTCTTTTACATTTAAAAGTCATTTAAACATTCCTGCATTTATACATTTTCTGCAATTCGAAATCTTTATGCTTTTACTTGTTCAAATTAGTTTTATATTACTTTACATTAAGTCCTTGAACATCATAATCGAAACAACACTTGAACATATATAAAACATTCAAAAACAAGTCTTGAACATGAATCCTTATTTTAAGTTTACACAAGCGACCAATACCCCATAGGATCAATCTAGTCGATCACGCAAGTTACCGGAGGTTGAATAACGATCATGCGCTTATTTGATAGTTTGGAGGACTAGCGGTTGTTTCACGAAATCACTTGTGAACAAGCGGATGGCGTCTCCGATTGTTCTTCTTTTGTTATCCATCTTCCAAAACAACCCGACAACTAGACTCAAAGGTAAGAACTCACAGAAACAAATATGCATGTTAGAAATATGCAAAATTAAAATTTTCATGAATTACAATGTTTTTGGATCATGTATTCTATATGTTGGACCAACTGCATCTTGAACTCTCGAGATAAGCGTAACAAAGTGCGGAACTTGTCACCCAGCAAGATATCACGTGGAATTGGATCAGAATGTCACGAGGTTCAAAGGTAGACATCAATGGAATCCCATAGAAAATACGAGAAAATACCAAGAAAATACGAATCACCATCAATATGAGTCACCGTAGTAAGTCATACTGTGTTTAGTAATGATATCCAGCCCGACTCACGGGTGGTTCTAGACTCAACAGGGGTATCCTAATGATAGTCGAGTCGGTCGATCTGTCGAGTACTTCCGGCGACCATACAGCGAGGGTGTGGGGCGAGAGCACCGTCAATCGAATCTCGTATGAATTCGGTACTCCATGCCTCCTCACATCACGGGATGCGGGATTCGACATGACATCCATCTAACCTATATGTCAGCGGGGGTAGTTGGCCTTTTACCTCAGTAACACCCACCCGGATCGAGATAAAACCGGCCATGCCAGTCCGGATCGGGATATATGAAGCGATAAATATGCCACATAGAATGCAATGCAAAGCATACAAAGGATGATAAAGCGATAAAAGCGAGATAAACACCCAATAAGCATGAAAGAAAGCTAGGATCAACTCTGATCGGACCACGCAGTCTATCACGATCCCAATGAGTCGCCGGTGAAAACACGTGAGAACCTCCGACAAATGATAGCGGGTTATCAAATCGCATCATCGAGCGTCTTTTATCTCTTGAGGGAGGAAAACATCGAGTAAACTTTGGGAGAAATCACGGTCCTATAACAGTGAAATCGAGAGAATCTAGGTAAGGGAGTTAGTTCTGCGAGGAAGGGATTAGCACCCACACGCCGTAGTACTCTGGTATCCACTTTCTATTTCTAGCTAAAGGGTGTGTTATATCTATGTAATAATCTAATCATGCATGCAAAGAAAAGAAAATAAGAAACCACGGGAAAAGAAGGAAGTATTTACAAAGTTTGCTTGATCGAGCCCGTGACAAGATGCCTCGTATTCAGCGTGCAATGGGAAAGTCGGGAGCGCCGTAGTTCGGCTCACTTGTTTTGGTGTGTTTTGTGTTTTTACTTGTGAAAAGGTTTAAACACAAAAGAAAGATATCAAAAGCGAAAAGAGTTGGTGTTGGTTGGTTGTTTTTGCCTTGAGAAAGGAGTTTAAACCATTATTAAGTGTTTTGAGTTTGAAAGGAAAAGCAAGTTTTAGTTTTAATCACATGCAACTTGCAAAGGAAACTAGCAAAGCAAAGGTAGCCCTATGGTTTTAGGATGCAAGGAATCTCTACCTATGTTGACATACAAAGGATATGAATCCTAATGTCTAGGCTAAAGAACAGAGACCTAACCAAGGGAACCGGTGAAACAAACAAACAAATTTGCACGGATCACAGTAGAATTGCCTAAGCGGGTCTTTAAATAAGCAGGAGGGTTCACAGAACATGCTCTAGCTCGGAGCCCCATCATGCATCTTATTCCTACTCCTTGGCAAAGAAAGGCAAAAGCCCTACTTCTCATGATATCTAGGAAGGCATGAGAGAATGCGGTAAATAGTATAGAAACTACCGAGCGGATATAGAATCCGAAGAGCAGCATGAAGCTAATGAAATACTAGGAAACTTCAAGTCTGCAACCATGCAATAAGAGTGGCCGGTGAGAATAGCTCGGGCATCAAAGCAAAGAGGATGCGGCGTTTGTGGCATGTGAAGCTCTTTCTTGTCTAGAAGAGTTAGACCCAAAAAGCAAACAAAAGGATGTACGTTGTGACACCCGATTTAATTTAAATATTAATTAAGTGAGTTGTTATTTAATTAAATGAAGTCTAGAGTATTAATTTTAGTGGATTAATTGGGTCATTAAATGAAAATTTTGAGGTTGTTGAGTAAGCGGTGGGTATAAGAGGTAAATCACTCTACTAATTATTAAGTTTAATTATTTTATTTTATTGGAATAATTAAAGGAACATTAAAAGGAATATAAAAGGAAAAGAAAGAAAAATAGGTTTTTGGAGGCATTTTTTCACGTGGAATTGGAGAGAAGAGGAAAAGAGAGGAAGCCGACACGAGAAGATCGAAATCATCGAGGTAAGGGTGGTTTCGATCGATTAATATGCCTTATGGGTTTTGGGAATCATAGGGATAATTGGGTATGTTAGAGAATTTGAATTATGATGATTATGAGTTATAGAAATAAACCCTATTTGTCGGTGTTGGAATTAGGGATCATAAGTATGTCGGTAATTGATAAGAGTGAATAAACCATGTTGATTGATGTTAAAATGGTGTGAAATGGCGATGAAATGATGTTCCTAATGTACCAAATCGTATTAGTAAGTTTGGGAATGAGTAAGAATGGAAAATCTTTCAAAAGGTAGCAAAATTCTTTATCACAATTCGTGGGAACCCGGTTCCTGTGGAGGAACGAGTTCAGTGTTAGTGGTCAAAGCGGGAAAAATAGACTCGGGCCGGTTCTGTATATGTCGGAACCGGTTCCCCATTCAAAACGGTGAGGTATTTTTAACTCAAGGAAGGTTCTGTATAGGTGAGCAGGGTTCCATGTGCATTTTCAATTTTTCTAAAACTTCAAAAATTCATATTTTCTAAACAGTAACTCCGATTAAGTGCCGTTTTTAGTGCGTTATTTCCTAAATTTTAAATACTACCTTTTGGAAGAAAAACATTATTTTGCTAAATTATTTTTAAAATGGTTTCGCTCGATTTTTGAAAAGGATGAGTAATTAAGAATAATAGAAATTATTAGGAATGGTATGAGTTACGATGAGGTATTGATGCTTCGAGTGTTATATAATTGTTATTCATTTTGATTGAATGAGATACCTTTGGTGAATTGACATGATGTGATTTGTATTAATATCATGATATGTGAAATGATGATGGCATGCTTTTATGATGCATGCATATACATTATTGATTTGGTTCATTCCCATTGTGCGAGAGTGAGCTGGTTGAGCCAATAGACTTACCGGAGGTTGAGGTAGTGATTTGGATTCTTGACCCAATAGCTATGGTGAATCATGAATTTGCTGCTTGTCTATCCACATGTAAGCGGAGGCGGTGTGTGTGAACTCGGTTCACGTTTTGGCCTCCACATAGATACGCATTGCATATGGGATTGTAACATGCTAGGATGGATTCAGTGTTGCAATTTCCATTGTTTGAATTATGTATATGTTCATTGTGTGAGTATGTTGTGAATTGATTATGACTTGTGCTTGATTAATGGATTAATGTATCTTTTATTCTATTGTATTCTAAAAGCGTTATAATGCATGTTATATTGAATTGAGATCTCACCCTTACTCAACATTTTCGGATCCAGTGATTAGGCTGCGTGGAGTTGGTGAGGATAGCTCTAGTATTGAGTCGGTCAGGTTAGTCCGCGTGTGGGTTCGTGTTTCAGGTAGATGTAACCTTTGAGAGCAGTTGTTTGAATCCTTTAATGGATATTTTTGAATAACTTTGAATTATGTTGACTTATTACCTGGAATTCTTTAATGTTTTGATTCGAGGATTTCGTTTATTATTAAGGAATATTGTGAATGTTGTATTGAGAAGTTTTGGTTATATTACATTTCAAGAAACAGTAAACATATTGTGCATTAATTATTTGATAAGTCTTCTTGATTGAAAGCATGACTGAAGTTTGGAAATTTTTATGTTTTAAAATTGTGGCGCCTTCTTGGTTATGATTAAATACTAGTTATTATTATAAAAGCGGGTAAATAGAAGGGGTGTTACAATAGTGGTATTAGAGCATAGTCGGTCTTGTCTTAGTGTCATTATCCCTTTTAGTATCGACTAGTGTAAATAACAACTGTCGATACTTGTGTCTTGATGTAGGTTGTTTTGTAATGTTCTGGAACAAATTTGGAAGAGGTATGAAGGAATGATGATGCTATTGTTGAGGCTTTGGGAATGTTAGGTGGAGTACTCGGAGGAATCGGCGGGGCTGCGATCGGTCTTGACGGACAATTGGGAATTTTCGGAGGAATAATCCTCCATTGTTCAAGGGTGCACATGATCCAGGGTGCACAAAAATGGTTGAAGGAGATCGAGAGGATCTTGAGTGATTGATTGTCTTTGAGGGATTTGAAGGTGAGATATGGTACTCACATGTTGGCGAAGAAGGCGATGGTGGTGAGTTGCTACGGTGGGTGGAAGAAGATGGAATTGCATTGACAGGTGTGTTCGGGAGGGCTTTTACGAGGAAGGTATTTTCACGAAGACATTCGGGGTGAAAGAGATCAATTTAGAGCTCGAGCAAAAGGCAACAATGCGTGAGTGAGTATGGGACCAAGTTCTTGAGTTAGCAAAGTATGCTAATTATCCTACTTGATCACGAGGATGGAGAATTTCCAAATGTATCAAGTTTGAGAATGGTTTGCGTGGCGAGATCAAGCGGGGTCGGTATCGGTATTAGAAGGTTTCTGATTTGGTTGATTGTAGTAGGATTACGGAAGAAGATCTTGCTAGTACTAAGTCAAATGCTTTCGAGTTATGTTGATCGTAAAGGCAAGAGACATATGGATGGGTGGTAGCCGTCGATAGAAATAATCAATCACGGAGGTTGGAAGAAGCTGATGGGGAGACTCGGTTCTTGGTGAAGTCTGAGTGTGGTGAATTGGGTCAAGAGCTCACGAATCTGAGAATGAGGAAGTGCAACAATTGTGGAAGGTTTGGTCATTTAGTGCTGAGTGTAGGTCGAGAAAGATAACATGTTACAAGCTGTGGTGAAGAAGGACACACTAAATCCATGATGTGCTAAACCAAAGAAAGAGCAGTGGTGGAAAGGTGTTAAGCTGTCGGTCAGGATATTAAGCACGATGATCGGTTGATTAAAGGTACATGTTTTATTAATGGCATACCTTTATTAGCAATTATTAATCTTGGGCGACATTCTTTTATTTCTTTGGATTGTGCTAAGAGATTAATTTGGAAATTTCTAATTTGGATGGAAGTATGGTTATTGACACTCCTAGCGTGAAAATTCGGTGTGACTATTTACGTATAGTTGGTAGGGGTGTCCTATTGTTATTTTTGATAGAGCTTCGGTATGGATTTAGAGTGCCTACCATTAGAACAACTTGATATTATCCTTGGAATGAGCTGGTTGGTCTTAGAAGCGAGTTCGT
>CM038793.1:89688573-89816293 GCA_021764765.1 Vicia sativa | reverse complement strand
AATCACATGCGACAGCACCGCCTCGCCACAAAATTCCATGTTCAAAATAGTTTTAATTTATTAATCATCATTTAAACATCATCTAACATGTATACACTATAGGGAAACTATTCATATCATCAAATCTAGTTTTATTCATCAAAATCCTCAAATTACAACTTCAATTTGAGAATCAAAAACCTAGAATTAGAGATACCCAATCCTATAGGATGTTACTAATCACTACCCAACACATACAAATGCATAATAATGAAGATTCTTCCCTTACCTCTTGAAGATTTGACTTAGGGTTTCACCTTCTTCTCTCTTCTCCTCTTCTCTCTTTTCTTTCTTTTTCTTTTCTCCAAATGACAACACTAATTATCTTTTTCCTTCTAACCTTTACTAACTAGTAATGTCTTATTGGGCTTAATAATTAACACCTCCTTATTACTTCTATTCATAAACTTAGGCCCAATAACCAAATGTGATGACTGGTTTTTTCATCGGTTGTTTTAAAAACAATGAAGTCGCCACCTAATTTTATTTGTTCTAAAAAGAACTGAAAAATATAGATAAAACCCACGGAAATGGATAAGGCGGTCTATGTGACCAAAAGATGTGAATTCGGGAGTCGGTTATGCAAGGGGAAGGTATTAGCACCCCTTACATCCATCGTACTCGATGGGACCCGTTTAATTCTAAGTGTTTGTGTGTGTGTTAAATTGTTAATTCATAAGTTATGATCAAGAAATAAAAGAAACGGGGTTTGTTTATTATTATTTTGAGTTTTCCGCTTTCGTAACCTTGCCTACGTATTCTCTGCAATGGGAAAGTCAAAACTCCGTAGTTCTTCTCAAAAATGTTTTAAATTGGTTGTATTGATTTTATAAGAAAATATGTCTTTAGATATTTCAAATGCTTGAATCAACTTGTTTAGTTTGTTTGAAAAGCTTAAGTCCTCGCTCGTGTTTGAAATGGCTATTGCACACTCTTTGTAAGAAAAAGTTTGATGATCGCGTATGAACGATAAAAGAATTTGAGTGAGTTGAGTTGATTTTAAGTTGGGGATGACAAATATTGAAGCATTAGGCTATCATCTAATAATTCAAGTATTCAAATTACGAGCAAGTTCAACCAATCATCTCTCATCCAAAATATTTATTATGAAAACCATGAAGTGAAATAAAGTTCACATTTATTAATATGAATAAAAGTATTTAAATCATTAGGCTATCGCCTAACGACCCAAATACTTTAAATTCAATTAAACCGTCGGCTATCATCCAACAATTTAACCGAATGTCACAACACTAAGTTTTATTTATTAAACATGGTAGAAGTTTTTTTAGCTTATTAGGCTATCATCTAACAACCTAAAATCTCAAATTTGTTTAAATCATTAGGCTAACATCTAACAATTTAAACAAACCTCATCCAAATGTTTTTTTATGAAAATCAATTTAGAAAACAAGTTCAATTAATTAATTTGATTTTGAAAGTGTTTTAAGATTCGCACGCAAAGAAAAGAGAAATGGAATCAAGTTATGATTAATCAAGTATATGGACTTAATTAACCTCGTGAGGATAGTGCTCCTATCCCCAACCATGAGACCCGGTGCATGGAAAATTGGTATGTGGACCAATAATTATTCGGTTATGATTAATCAAAGCAACAAGAGCTTTAATTAATCTTGTGAGGATGGCCATGCCCATCCCCAACTATGAGACCCTTTAGGAAATTGGTTTATGAGCCAATCAAGAGAAATCGGAATTGTTTTTATATTAATTGTGCATGACGGTATAATGGTGAATCAATCGATAAGCGATAAAGCGTATAAATAATTATCAAACAATACATTTAGGAATTTAAATAATTGTTAGACTAGATCTTTTTATTTGATAAAATCGACTAATAGTTTAATCGAAGTTGTCAAATAAAATTATCAATGGTTAATAATTATTTAATACAAGTTATCACAGTTTATTTGCAATAAATAATAATAATAATAATAATAATAATAATAATAATAATAATAATAAAAGATTAAGTTTAGAAATAGCCTGAGCAGTGATTAGGGGGTGAAAAGAAACCAGAGCCCAAATAAAGGGCCCATTAAGCCTTCAAAAATCCAACGTGGAGACCAGGAGAAGGTGCATCATGGAGGACTAGATCTGACCACTTAATCAAGAGACCAAGGGACTTGGAGCAATCGGACGTAGATGGCAACACATTATGATTAAAAATAAATAAATAATATAAAAAGAGTTATAGGTAGTGAAATGTCACCGTTGTTAACCAAGCAAAACACATCCTAATTATTCTAAACTAATATTTACCCATGTTTTAAAAATAAATAATAAAAAAAACATAATGAAAATAAACTGCAACTCTTCTGTTTCAGAAAACCCTCATCTCTCACGATCGCTCTCGCTCTCATCCTCTCATCTCTCGTGGTCTCACGATTTCTGGCCGTTTGCATGTTTTTCCTCACGGTTTCGCCTTCATCTCTCGGTTCTCACGATCTCTCGCCCCGCTCTCTCACAATCGCGAAAAGAAAGAGGGTTCACCGGAATCGCCTTGTGGCGGTGACGGCGCGCTTATCCTAGAACATGATTTCTTACGTTTTTGGCTTGTTTGCTTCTCATATGTAGTAATCTGCTACTTTTCTCCATTTCTGTAAACCCTAGATCGAAAGGGAAAAGAAAACCCTAATTTATTTGGGTGTCCGACGATGGCTTGTATGGAAATGAAAGAAGGTAAGAGAAAGAGAAGGATTGGCCAGGGTTCGCAACCTCGCTTCCTCTTCCTTCAAAACCCAGATACCTTTCAAACTCTCTTTGCCTTTTTTATTTCTCAAGGGATTTTCCGTAGGAAAATGATGATAACTTGTTAGGATTTGTGATTTTCTGCCTTGTTGTTCTTGTTGGGATTTTCGTAAGTTATCCGTTTGTTTTGGTTATTTGTGGTCGCCGGGTATTTCGTGGTCAGTATCCGTTTATTTTGGTTATCTCGTGGCTATTTTTGGGTATTTCGTGAACAATGGTGGTTGCCTGTTAGGGTTTTGAACAAGATCTCTTATATATTGCTGGGAAATTGGGGTTGCCTCGTGTTCTTGTTCGAACTTAGTCTTTGGCTTTTCCATTGTTGGCTCATTGCTTTTCGCTGTATGCTCGCCTACTATCTTTGACCATGGACCGTCAGATTTTCTTAATAGGCTCAAATGTCTTTGCATTTTTGTGTATCCGACATGTTATGGTTCTCAATTTTGATATGTTGGACTCGGAAAAATAAAGTTGATTGGTCTTTGGGCAATTTTGGCTCTGTCTCGCTCGCTCCGCTTTTAATCGAACGAACTGGTCGGCTTTAATGTAACTATGATGCTTTTGAGTTTTATCCCTATCAGAACCAAACTGTGATTTGCAATATGCCTGCTTTTAGCTAATGATTCAAAACTTGGATTTTGTATGAGGTCATTGTAAATTTTGTATTATCCTCGTTAACCATGATGAATAATTCGAGTTTTCTTCTTTGTGAACCAACTCTGCTGTGATTTGTAAAGAGACCCTAGGCCAATGATCGAAATACAATTCCAATTGTATGAGGCTTTATTTATTGCTTGAACATGATTTGAAAATCCTCCCGATCGATTCTTGCTATAATCCCTAATGATGAGATTCTAAGAGAATTTGTGTAAAAAACTTATTTAAATGTTGTCAATTGCTTGCTAACCTTTTCTTTATTTTTCATGGCATGAATTCTATTGGTGATGAGGCGCTTGAGAAGGTGAACCGAAGCAACCTTAGCAAGGCTTGGAGAAGCTTGATAACACTACAACATG
The DNA here is from genome assembly GCA_021764765.1 of Vicia sativa. Lineage (NCBI taxonomy): Eukaryota > Viridiplantae > Streptophyta > Magnoliopsida > Fabales > Fabaceae > Vicia > Vicia sativa. The sequence goes on along the minus strand of CM038793.1, from coordinate 89,812,472 downwards.
AAACTTGGAGAGATATTCATAGAGAAAAACGATGGGAAAAATTCTTCTTTAGAATTCATGAGTTTAGGCTTAGGAATATGTTTTTGTTGTAATCTTAGGCTAAGAATTTGAGTAACAACTTCTTGATTTTGTAATCATGAATGTTGAGTTTGTAAAATTCTATCATTACTTGTAATAACTTGAACTATTATTTGGAATCTTAAAGAATTTGAATCAATACTTGTAAATGTCACAATGTTTTGTGTAACTTGTAGGAATTGATGTAACATTGATGTTACTTGAAACAATACCCAAATCCAAACTTTGTTTTAATTAGAACCTTTAGATATAAAGAAAAAATAACATTCTCCTTATATCTTGAAATTTTGACATAGAACTTAGACGACAAAGATGTAGTGTATGAATTTGGCATAGAACTTGAAAGAAAATCCAACATGAAGTATTTAAAGTGGAATAAATGATAACACCATAAACTACTTAATTCTTGAAACAAGAAATTAAGCATGAAGGGATATTCCAAACCTTGCTTGTATTAAATTGTGTCATCATAAACATATAAGCTTTTGAACGAGCCTAAAACTTAATGTATCAAATAATTAGCCAAAATCCAAATTCTAATCATTCTCAAGTTCAAACTTCAATTTTCAAATCAATCAAAACATCGATAAATTAAGGAAACCGAACGCCATGATCGCAATTCCAATCTTTGTGCTAAAAGTTTACTTCAAAAGATGAGAGACTTTAATCATATAATAAACCAAAAGATGATCTAACTTAGAACCAAGAATCAATCAAGAAATCCATATTTCGAGCTCATGCCTTGCAAAGAAATCCAAGAAATTTTATGATAAGGAGGGTAAATTTTGGGGTGCGACACCAAATAACCACAATTCTACTCATAAAACTCAATTAATTAAATAACACACATATTCAAATATTCATTTAAATCGCCCAATTAAATCAATTATCACATAATATAATATATATTAATAATTAATAATTAGCCATTAAAAATCGGTATGTTACAAAAGGATTTCTCCGTAAAGAAGGAATTGACTTCGATGAGGTTTTTGCACCCGTGGCTAGGATCAAAACAATCAGGTTGGTTGTTGGTTTAGCATAAATAAACAGTTGGCACATATGTCAGATGGACATGATATGTGCATTCCTGAATGGACCCTTGGATGAAGAAGTTTATGTTAAACAACCAATTGGGTTTGTGAAACATAACGAAGAAAGAAAGGTGTACAGCTTCATAAAGCCCTCAGATGGATTAAAACAAGCTCCAAGAGCTTGGAACAAGAAGATAGATAGTTTTCTAATGGAGAAGGAGTTTGTGAATTGCACAACTGAACATGGAGTATATGTAAGAAGAAGCAATAGTGAATTGCTTAAAGTATGTCTCTATGTGGATGACTACTTAATAACAGGTAGTTGCAAGAAGAAGATCGAAGACTTCAAAGGTGATCTCGCAAGGAATTTGAAATGTCCGATATGGGTGATATTTCATATTTCCTTGGCATCGAATTCTACAAGACTAGTAAAGGTTTGATGATGCATCAAAGAAGATATGGGAGAAATTCTCAAGAGATTTGAGATGGAATAATGCAATTCAACTTCGACATTGTAGAACCAAGACCGCAATTTTGAAAGACTTAAGAAGATGATGTCGACCTAACCCAATATAGAAGACTTATTTGTCCTTAAGATACCTTTGTCACACGAGCCCCGACTTAGCATACAATGTGGGTATGGTAAGTAGATTCATGCAAGTAAAGGTATCACACCTAGCAGCAAGGAGGATATTAAGGTATTTGAAAGGAACTTTGACTATGGCATTTTATTCCAACATTGATAAAGGAAAAGAATGCAAGTTAGTGGGTACACCGATTCGAGTTGGTGTAGTGATGTTGAGGATCGAAAATTCACAGCAGGATATGTGTTTATGTTAGGTGGTGCACCAGTTGCTTGGAGTTCGAGAAAAGAACCCTGTGGCATTATCATAATGCGAACGTAATACATAGTTTTCTCTTGTGCATGTCAAGCAACTTAGATGGTGAACTTGGTCAAGAAATTATGTAAAGATCATGGAGCAATTACCATGAAGATCGACAGGATGTCGCCTATCAACTCGATGAAGAACTCGATAGCTCATGGTCGAAGCAAGCATATCAAAATGAGGTTCCACTATCTTCGAGAGCAGGTAGCAGATGGGAAGATGTACTTGAACATCGTGATAACTCGAGAATCGATTGCAAATATCATGGAAGGTGTGCGATCAAGCATTTAGAAGACTAAGAGATATGATGAATGTAGAAAGTTTATACACAATGAATTAGGTGGTGTGTTGAAAGTAATTCCTTGTGTCAGAAAATATTTGAGTTGATTTGATTTAGGAGTGTGGAAATAGTTTGTTACACATAGATTTAATTTTTAGATTTAGATAGATTTGATTTAAATCTAAAATAGAATATATTTGATTTGGCTTAGGGAGAAAGATAACCTAAATCTATAAATAGAGGGAGTAACCCCTATTTTTTGTAATTGAATTCATTCACAGTATTTTGCAGTTGCAAAGTGAATAATAAAGTTTTCCACAATTGTGGGCGAGAGAAACTCAGAGAAAATGGTTATTTCTTCTTCTTCTTTCTTTAATTATTCATCGTTATTGTGTGGTGATATCAATCTTGTTCATCAAGATTGATAGAAATTCATCATAGATTTTGGTGGATTTCCAACAGGCTTAACGTCTTACCATTTAATTATTCAAATCAAAACTTAATCTAAAACAACTAACCAATCATCAAAAATTGTGTTTACTAACATAATCAAAATTCAAGACTTTATTTCAATAAAGGATTGTTCGTCTTTCTATATGGACATCAAAACTTCGCCTACCATCACTCAAAATAGTATGCACGCCGTTGAAAAACCAAGGCGAGTCCACTAACTTAAAAAATATATGTTTTTCCTCTATTTGATTCCCTTTAATAGATATGATAATAAAGATATACCTCATAAGTCCTATAGCTAAAAAGGTCCCTTGAGTACAAGAGAGATAAAGGGTGCCTAACACATTCCCTTTATCTATTTAACTCACGAATCCAATAATCTCTACAAAAATTAGGTTTTTTTCGCTCCTTTCCCGTCCTTAGGACAAAAAGTAGAGGTGACAACTCATAGTTTTTGTCAGAAAATCAAAGCCAAGGAGAACCATTTTGACTTAACCACACTTCAGTAAGAATAATATCATGTCTTAACCTCCATATCAACATCGAAATTCTAGGCGGAATGTCGATGTTCCACAGACACAGCCCATGGAACATCCGAAAGCAACCCTCTTTAAAAGAAAAAGCATCCTCGAGCAAGAGATTACCCGACACATTTTACTCCCACACCAGCTGATATGGAAAAGTGATGTGAGGAGAAGGAATAACGGGCAGATTGTGACCTATATCGGGAAACAACAATCCCATGGTGAAGGAAAATCCCACTACTCGTCGTTGATGAATTCTTAAACTTTGAGTTCAACTTGATGCCTTTAGCCTGAGTAAATCAAGAGAAGTAAAGTTTATCAATGGTTTAACGCACCAAGAGTCAGACCATAAGTTGATATTAGCTTTTGTGCCTAAGACCCAACCGTGTTCGGGCAGGAGAATAGAACCGAACACTTTTTGAAGAGTTCCGAATGCGATTTGAATTATTATTTTTGTTTCTGTATGGAAATTTGATCCCGCCACAAAAAAATGAGTCCTCCATAGATACCACAAATGTATTCACTACAAGACAAACATTCGTTACACGAGAGATGCTACAAGTTGGATCAAAGAAGTTGGATTAAGAAATAAAATCACCGTTATTATCAAGCGCATGCATACTCAAAACCGCAAGAGAGGAAGGAGTAACAAAATAATTTGTGGGTGTGATAAAGGGGAAAATGCAAGGATAAAAGTGGAACTTAAAGTAAGAGATGTGGATGCCGCTCAAAATTAGATCGACTCCAAAAGATGGGTTTGATGGAAGGTAGATGTAAAGTGTGGAGTTCATAATCATGGATTACCCGATAGGATCAAGGTCATGCGTTTGTTGGTGTGACCTCGATGAAAAGCAACATGTTTTGATTTAACAAAGATTCATGTTCCTCCTAGACACATCTTGACTTTCCCGCAAGAGACGAATCCTAAAAATATCACTCGGATCACTCAAATATATACGCATAAGAGTGTGATACAAAAAGAGATAAGGGGTCCATGAACTGAGATACAGCATTTGCTAAAGCTAATTGAGGATGCAGGGTATGTCTACTGGAGTAGAAAAGGAGATGGCTCAGATATTGTGAGAGATATTTTTTAGGCGCATCCAGACTCCATCAAGTTGCTGAATATTTTTCCCATTGTCTTAGTTATGGATAGCGCATATAAGAAAAATAAATATAGGCAACATCTCTTTGAAATTGTTGGCATGACATCGACCAAGTTGACTTCTGCTGTTGTATTTGCTTATATAGAGTCCGAAAGCATGATAGTTTTTGTTTGGTCCTAGAGAAGTCAAGGAATAGTTTGTGTAGGATTTGCGCCCAAAAGTGATTTTGACGGATATAGATCTAGCATTGATGAAAGTCGTGGAAATTGTGTTCCTACTACACAAAATTTGCTATGTCATTTTCACAATAACAAAATGTTGGGATGCGATGCAAGAAATATATGGTGAAAGAAATGCAAGAGACTATTGACACATTATGGAAGGAAGTTGCATGGGCTAGTGATGAGGTTGAGTATGCTCAAAAGTTGGAACAACTTGCAGTGCATATTTTAATTGTGCAGACTTTATTGATTATGTGAAAGACACATGGTTGACTCCACATAGACATAGATTTGTTGGAGCATGGATTGATCGAGTACTTCATTTAGGCAACACCACGACTAACCGGATGTCTTTTATTTTATTTTTTAATTATTTTTATATATATTATGCATTAATATTTACAATGTTTTTATATATATTAAGCATTAATATTAGGTTTTTATATATATTATGCATTAATATTTTTATATACATTATGCAAGAATATTTACCTATTTTACTATGTTATATATTTATTATGCATTCATTTCTAGGGTTGAATCCGCCATTGGAAGCTAAAGGTATGTTGGGAAATAGTCTCGTGACATGGTCAAATGTTGGGAAGCTATGAACAACAACCCGAGGATACAAATAGGCAACATTCGTGCTTCGCTCCAAAAAGTTTTTATGAAGTCGAGCATGCACATGTTAGTCCATTGTATGGTAACGCTGTAGTTTTGTTTCTAGAGATGCTTTGAGACGCATTGCACAAGAGTTAAATAGGGTTGATTATGTTGGAACTTATAGAGAAATATGTGGTTGTACTATAGAACAAATTATGGGTTACCTTGTGCTTGTGAGTTAGGTAGATATGTTCTTAATGGTGTACCTATACCTATCGAGAGTGTTCATGTTCATGGAGGAAGTTAAGTATGAAAGGTGAGTCAGAGGCGTAGGAGAAGATGGATCGAGATTGACATGAATAATGTAATGGAAGAAATATGGAGAAAGTATAGATCATCGATGTTGTTGGAAAAGAGCATTAAAAAGTAGGTGTAGTGAAATTGCTTACCCGCAACAACTTCTTTATGTCCACCACCGAGAAAATAAAACCAAGGGAGGAGTCAAGAAGAAAGGGAAGAAACCATGGGTATGATGTTTACAAGGACCCTTCACAAAGATGATTATGTTGAACAAACATCTCAAACTTCACAAAAGTTGTCTCGTAAATCACAATCAAAGAGGGAATCAAAATCAAAAAAGCTTTCACAGCAAGACTACACTCTTCAGTTTCCAAGTCATATCAGGTCATATATATTTATTATGCATTAATATTTATAATGTTAATTATTTTAAGTTTATTATTATTATTTTAAGACTAAACTCTTTAGTACTTATTATGCACTAATATTTATAATGTTAATTACTTAGGTCATATATTCAGGAGATTGTGGATGTTGAATCGATGGTAATTGTGGATTTAAATTCACCGCATCGTTGCATGGGTATAGTCGATGGTTGGGAAATGGTTTGTCGAGAGTTAGACATGGAAATAAGGGACAAGAAGAGTTTGTATGAGAAGTTATTCGAGATAGACTATCGTATGGAAGCGGTCGATGATACAATCCACCGTACACACCAGAGGAGAAATGGTTGACACTACCGTATATGGGTTACTTGATAGAGAACCGCTATAATGTCATTCTTGTTCATTTAGGCAATCCCCGCTTGACTTTTTCCATATGACATCATCACCTTCACATAATCCTACTATTTGGTGTATAGGTTAAGTCAACGTTAACCATCGTTCTGTAATAATTTATATACCCGATAATACTATTTTTCAATTATTATTTACTATACAAGGTGTTGGATTAATTGTTTTTATACTTGTAAACATGAAAGATGTATTCCTTACCCCTGTGCCTACAAATTGGAAGAAGTTCCACACCCGGATGCAACCGCATGGATGGTATCATTAGCGGACGCTGCAACTATGGCTACATCTTCGCCAGCTTTACCTTCTTATATTCGCTAGAATAAGCTTATCATAAAATTATATTTTGTGTAATGTAGAATTAAATTGTTATGAAATGTAGCAAAGCATTACAACAACGCACCGACATTATTTTTATTCATCCAAAATAATTAAAAACAACACATGACTCTTTTCTATAGCACTTTTGATTTATTCTAGACCATTCAAAGTGTCGGTCCAATCAAAGTCATTCAAAGTGTCGGTCCAATCAAATCCATTCAAAGTGTCGGTCCAATCAAAGCCACTCAAAATGTCGGTCCAATCACAGCCATTCAAACTTAAAATAACACATAAATCCAATGATAACATAAATCATACAAATAATTCATACAAATATTCAAAGACAAATATTCAAAGAGTTACTAAAATATTACATAAATCATAAAAACTTAACATAAAATCACTCTTCATGACATAAATGCAACGCGGAAAATAAATACGCAAACTGCTGATCATCCTCTTCAGCAGCAAATTTTTGGAGGTGACGATGAATTAAAGCGGAGATACGAGCCAAGTTAGGATTGGATGGCCCTGCTGCAAATTGAGGAACTGGCACCTCTGTTGGTTCATCCACCGACGGTGGTACCAATCGAGGGTGTGACACCCGATAATACCAGTCCAAATAATTTGCCACTGTCTCAGAGGGAAATGTGACAATTGCTGTGTTACCAACCACATCTACAACACTCGTCAGAATCGATTCAGGGTATATATCGAATCGCACCAAACCGACGTAAATAATTGTCAAGAAATATAAAACATATGTACCCCCCACAATAGTCCTCCTCTCGAAATAAGTAAGCTCGTCGAATGCGCGAAATTGCCTATGATCCTCAAATGGACGCCACACCACGCCCACCGTGTTAATCGGTCAAGGATAGCTCGCAAGGCATCCACCTTTAATTCTCCCCGCTTATAGACCATCTCATCGCCTCGGATTCCAAAGTTCTCATTTGGATGCCGCCCACTACTCTTCCAATTCTAGGAAAATACTCATGGATCCAAAGACTGCTTCAATAAAAATTATAAATAACATTTTAATAATATTTTTAGATTACTAAACAATTAATAATAATTAAAAATTATCTAAACAATTAATAATAACATAAATAATAAATGAAATACCTGAAGAAGAGTTGGATAACCAGCAAGTTGTTTGGTGACAAACACACATGCATCTCCGAGAGAATCATAAAGGGTTACCAATGTAGCTTCCCCCCAACTGTATCTTCCAAGACCCTCCAAGTTCCCAAAAAGAGATACATATTTTGCATCGACAAGCGTAAACGCCTTGTCAGCAAAAATGGTACAACCTACTAACATCATCAAGTAAGCCTTGGTCGCATATGCCCGCCATTAGCAAATCGGGCAACAAAATATCATACAACCACTCCAACTTGTAGTAGACACCCTATTTCCACGAACCCGAGTCATGGCTTCTACACGTGACACTCCTAAATATGTCACAAGAAGCTCAAGCAAGACCTTCAAAGGACGGTTGGGATTCCAAAAATACCCCTTATAGGTAGGTGAAGAAGACAAGATACATCATCTAGAGTAATCGTCATTTCACTAAATGGCATGTGAAATGACGATGTCTCAGAATGTCATCTCTCTACAAATGCAGTGATCAAATTCGAGTCTATCTTTGACAGATCGCACTTTGCAACGATGCAAGACCCGAATTTGTCACCCACCTATCTATCTCTCCGGGAGTTGTTGGGAACTCACCTTAAGTTTTTGGACATGTAAGACATTTTAGTTGTTTTTAGGTCCTCTTCCCGAGAAAAACGTAACATATTAATAAACTACGACAAAAAGGAACAATTAATTCATTTCACATTACGCTTTCATTTAGCTCTCCGAACTATCGAGCATAGTGTTGCTCGTATCAACTAAAAGGGATAAGTCCGATGGTCCCTGATATCCCTAGACTCCTCCGAGGATTTGAACCGGATCCGTATGCACCATCGTTTCTATAAGGAAGGCGTTCGTCACGGCCTAATCTTCGAGGCATTCTGCAAAAATAAATAAATAAATAAAAAGGCAACCAAAACACTTTTGAAAAGTGTTTCGATTTATATTTTCAATAATTTCAGAACACTTTGCAAAAGTGTGTCAAAATGTAAATTACAAAACCAGAATAGATTTTAAAACTGTTTCGGTGCATTTTGTTCAAACCGAGACACTTTAAAAAATTCAGAACACTTTGCAAAAGTGTGTCAAAATGTAAATTACAAAACCAGAATAGATTTCAAAACTGTTTCGGTGCATTTTGTTCAAACCGAGACACTTTAAAAAATTGTTCCTGTGCTTTTTGCTCAAACCGTCCTGTGTTTTTTGCTCAAACCAAAACACTTTAAAAAATTGTTCCAAAAAAAAAAACCAAAAATCACCCAAACCGGAACACTTTTGAATAGTGTTTCGGTGCTTCTTTTTTTCAAAACACTCCCCTTAACTATTTCGGTGTGTGTTTTGTAAATCGGAAGACTTATGTAAATTGTTCCAAAATGCTAGAGAATGAGAGAATTTCTAAACACTTTTTTAACAAAATGTGAGAAATAAAAGTGGAGATACAAAGTACAATTTTCTAAGATAAGACAGCGCAAAACCTTCACTAAAAGGAAGAACTAAACGAAAGAAAAATGTCTCTCATCACAAACGGCATTTAACCACAAAGAACGGCCTCTAATTCAAATGATTAGAGTTTCAAATTGCTTCACTAGGATTATACGCTATCTTGCTCAGGCAAATATCAATAACCTCGTGGAGCTATTATGATTGACACGTAATTTGAGTTTTCCTTGTAATTTGAACTTACTGTTCATTCGTTTCATTTCCTCAAACTTAGTTACCATTCACAATTCTCTAAAATGCATGAGAACAGAACACAAAGCAAACATATTAGAAGGGGAATATAAATAATGAAACAGCTGACTGTTGAAAAATGTTGTTAGGTACAGATTCATCCAAATGCACCGCTAAATATAATTGAAAACTTAAAAGGGCTAGAAGTCAGTAGCACTTCGACAGAAACCAAACAAGTGCAGAGCAATGCAGTATCATTTTCAAACAAAAATTATGGCAGTATGAAATGATGCCATTTACATCATTGACAGCATATTTATTTTTGCATAAATATTACAAAAACAGGCCTATAACAAATAAATGAAAAATGACGGCCAAAGCAGCCATCCAGAGGCACATGTGAGGTAAATTTGAACAAAACAGTATGCCGGACCTTCCAGGAAGTTTAGATTAAGCACAAAACTAAAATGAACTAATAACGGTTCCAGTAGGTTCTACGTCTGAACCAGTTGTAGTCAGGCAATCGTTGAATAGGTCCCATGGCAGCAATTGCAACATCCTGCAAGATATAGACATGACAATAGCTTAAAATTATGAATAAGTGGTGTCTCTACTCCAGAGTAAGATTTCATTTATTATTTTATTACCTTGTCATAAATAAATCGGTTTGCAACACGCTTAATTGTACTGGCATCAACAGCGCCAATTCTGGCAAACAATTCAGCAAATGGGATTCTTCACCATAAGTGAGTAGCTGAAAAACAAGCAGAAATGAGTAATGAAAAATTTGACTGGTAGCATAGCATAGTTTGCACAATCATGTAAGAATGCTAATAATATTGTATAGAAGTTTCACTTTCTAAAATTTTAGCTAATGAACTTGCATGCCACTATTTTCTTTAATTGTGAAATGTACAATCTACTGTGGTACCTGACGACCAATATCTTCAGCAACAGGGCTTGTTCCATCAATGTGAAGCAGAAGCGAAGATTTTAACTGTAAATTAAACATTTATAAGTGAGTTAGTGACACTAAGAGCGGGATAAAAATTAATTACAAGTAAAATAACAAAAATAATTTAAGATAAAAAAACTATGTAAAAAGCAAAATAACTGAAAAACAATATGGACAATTGAGTGTGAAGAAAAGTTGTACAATCAAATGAAACTTAACCAGATGTTTGTGTTGTAGAGAATGTGAACACACATTCCAACACAAACCATCACATTCTTAGCATAATCTTTGGAGGCAAAACTAACTGCACAATTTCGCTTTGAATGCACTACAAATATAGAGCATTGAAAAGACTAATTCAACTAAACATGGGGTTGATAAATTTGGTAAACATTTTCACTATATTTGAAAACAATTCAGTTTAATGCCAGCAACAATAATGAAAAATGGAAAGGCCGTGACAAGAGAATAAAATGCTGAGGCACAATTGAACGTGTGGTAATTGTACAGATGATGCAATATGCCATAATTATAAACTAATCAAATGCCAAAACAAAATTAACTTTGGTTGTTTCTTTGACAAAGAATACAGCCAAAGCTTTGTAATAGAGATCATAAGCCAAAATCTGTTGTCACCTTCAAATATCAAGACAGGAAATCATTAAATCAAAGTAGAAGCCTACCTGATTACGAGCACGTGTAACATCATCTTCTGAAACCTGATAAGCCAACTTGGTTGTATTGTACATTATGGCATAGGCCAGATCATCCAGGCAATCCGGCTGAAAGCACAACAAAATAAAGGGAAAAGCTTTATCCTAGCAGTAACTGAAGTCATCATAATTTTATTGAATGTAAGTACATTAGGTTTAAAAGTTTTTACAGAGTTCTTATACTTCTCATAACTTTTAATGTTCTAATCACTAACCAGACCTATATATAAACATAAACATCTAAAAAAGTTCATAATAGGCTATTTAAAAATTTCAGTGATGCTATATTATACACAATATAAGGAATTTATAACCAAAACATGGACATTTACAAAATTAAAAATAAGGAATTTATTTTAAAAATTAATATAGGATCATTTGACAAATTCAATAGAACAGACCTAGAGAATAATTCCACTGTATACCTATGAAAACTACAAGAGGAATGTTCATTTGGCAGTAGCAGAAATTCCATGTATTTTTCACATATTTGCATGCCAGCTTTAAAAGAAGTACTCATGTGCTACTTTGATTAAAACAATACTCTACAAGAGAACCACATTAAGGTCACCTTAGTAACGGCGTAAACACCAAAAAGACCCGTGTCCTTGTAATTGGTGTTAAAAGCCATTGTACTTTCTGCAATTTCATTAATGCCAATTGCAGTTAGCTCGAACTGTTCACAGATAAAACTCACTTAGCTAAGCATGTATAATGAAGGGTATTTTCTTTGGGTTTGGGGAAGGAGAGAATGTTCAAGTTGCATACCCCATGTGCTTTCCACCTCCGGCTGTCTTGTTCCAAGAACCCAACATTGCTTGCATGACCATCAAAGCAATTGAATCTGGATCTTTCCAAGATGCACCTTCAAAAGCTACAGCAAATTGTGCAAGGGGAATATCATCATCAAGCATTCGGACCTGTTTTCAGAACAAGTGGATTAACATAGTTAATAAATTAACTTAAGTAACTGGCTCAAATCTGCTCAATATTAATATTCTTACCTCAGAACCAGTAAAAACTGCTGGCTCTTTTTCAACCAACTGAGATGCTGTGGAGGGATTTGTTGACAACTTAGTAAACAATTTTTTCACTTGTCCAACAAAATCTTCATGCTTTACAGCTCCAGATGCAGCTATCACCTGGAAAAGTAGACCCACACAAAAAACAGCCATCAGGCTAACTTCCATATCTAAATGTTACTCCCACCATCACAAAATAATTGATTCAGTTAACCAGTTCAAAAAGATTTAAAAAAAAAAAAAAAGTACCCTTATCATGTATTGGTGTATTCACCTTTACCATAAATACAAAATGGAAGATACTCAAGTGTGAGTGATTTACCATAAATACAAAATGGGAGATACTTAATTGTGAGTGATGCAAGTATATTAATTAATGTGTACAATAAAGTGAGTACCATAGTAATGAAAATTGAAAGGGATCAGTCATTTTGGAACATTTTTTTCCCGGAAAGGGTATTTGGAACGGAGGGAGTCTTAAAAGAAAATGTATATACTAATTACAAGTCAGAAAATGACTGGTTTCAGAGATATGGACACTATGCATACATCAGTAACAATATGTATGAGATACAGCTACATCAGTAACAATATGCACAAGATACAACTAAATCAGTTATCTACATACCATCCTAGGAGCAGTGTAATGTGTCTGAATGTAGTCCTGCAGATGAGCTTTGGTAATTGTCTTAATGTTCTGAGCAGGACCCAAAATGGTTCTGCCAAGGGAGTATACTGAAAGCAGTTATGGAGATGATCAAAGATCACTTCCTCTGTTTGACCCTCAACCTACAAACAAGCAATATCATTAAAAAGGCCTTTTAAGCAGAGAATGAGAATCAAACATATTACAAAAACAACAACAAAAACAAACACATTCTCACAAGTCACAATAAAACTATGGTTGGATAAAGGAGTGAGCTTAATAAGAAAAGAAAGATAAAACTTAATTTCATCAAACTCAAAGTCCTAATACAATCCCTTCTTCGGGTCATTGAATCCCCTCTAACTTAACTTTAACTATAGGACTGTCCTTATCTAACTCTACATATGTTTTCTAAGGCAAAAATTTACCATACATTCAATAAGAGATTCTTCCTCAACAATTCCAGTTTTTAACAACAAACAAATATCGGTTCATTGGTTGTATACTATTACAAAACATGATCACATAACTAAACCTGTAAACTATTCTCAGCAAATTCCCCCCAAACACTCACAACAAAGTCTTAATCAAACATGTTAAACACATCCATACAACAATACAACAGATAATTTCCATTTCATGTATAACACAATTCAAAACCAAATTGTATACAACAAAAGCCATCAATACCTCTTCCATTTCCCGAAGAATAACATCACGCTCCCGGCTAATCCGATTCTCATCAAACTTCGAATTCTGAAGAATATCAGCCAGAATATCAAGCGCAACCGGGACATCATTCTGCGAAACCTTCGCATAATAAGTAGTCTGCTCCCTCGACGTATACGCATTAAGATGTCCGCCCATATTCTCGATCTCCTCCTCGAGCTCCCTAGCGTTGCGTCTTTCCGTCCCCTTGAAAATCATATGCTCCAAAAAATGAGCCGTTCCGTTAGTCTCCTCGGTCTCAAATCTAGATCCCGCATCGATCCAAACACCAACCGTCGCCGTTCTTCCACTGAGATTCGACTCAGTCGCGACACGGAGTCCGTTATCGAGAGTCGTTACGCGTGTTTCCGGGGCGGAGAGGATCTGCGTATGGTCACGGATTTCAGGCTTCGGTGAACCGTATTTGAGGAATCTTGGATCTGGATTCTCTAAGCGTTGAGCTTGGCTTTGACCGATTCGGCTAATCGATCATAGACCATAACGTGGGAGGAGGAGGGAGGGAGGTGGGAGGGTGGAGCGCGGGTGACGGGAGCGGCGGCGGAGGTGGAGAGGGGAGAGGATCGGAGGGAGGAGGGGATGGTAGTCCGCCGAGATGAACGGCGGACTAGGGTGAGGAGTTTATTGATCGTCATGGCGGAGCACGAGTGGGGCGGCCTTGTGCTAGGGTTTGGGTGTGGAGAATGAATAAGCCAAGTTGTGTGAAGTGTTGAAATCTGCCTATGTGAGGGAAAGGGAGTAAGAGAAAAATAGAGTGATTCGGAGAATACTGTGTACTATAATTATACTATAGACTTTGTCAAAACAAAACAGATTGAACGTGGATTCCTTTTAATGGTGTAGAATTTTGGGTGAATTCGAGTATGTCACACATTCAAGCATTTCATTTACTTGTAAATTGTAACCATTAGATTGAAATCGGACAATTTAGATTTAATATAAATTTTATTAATATTTAAAAATAATAATAATATGCACTAATAGATACTATCTCCGCTTTTTTATAAGTTTTTGAAACAAAATGTATACTATAATATTGTTGTTGGCGTAATTATGTTTGAGCAACACACGTGTGTGGGAGACACATCACTTGTCCACCTAAAACTTTAAGGTGATAGGTGAGTAGGTTCTCCCACTTATAAATGCTCAAGTCACTACATTATTATCTAATGTGGGACTATTTCCCAAACTCACACTTGTAATATTTTCAATACCCCTTCTCCCTCACACTTGTATCGCCGCACTCTCTTCAACGGACACCTCTACCTACATGCGGGACTCTTACCCTTGCCCATGTGAAGATTCCTTTCGATACAAGTAAGTTGATTCTTATCTCGAAATCAAAGGCTCGTGATACTAGTTGTTGCCGCAACAATCGGGGAAGGGTCGAGCGAGGAGTATTCTTACACTTTGTAGGGACTTTCTGTTTGAGCAACACACCTTTGTGGAAGACACACTGGCCCACCCAAGACCTTAAGGTTTTAGGTGGATATGTGGTATATCTCACAAAGGTATGTCTCAAGTAAAATGCTCCCTCCTCGGAATTTCCTCCTAACAAATATAGGTCGTTTTACAATTTTAATGAATATTTAATGATATTTTTCTATTATATCCTTTTTTTTCTCTTTTCAATTATGTAAATGTATCTTCCACATGTCATTAATGAATGACAATTTTGTAAAAACACTCATAATTTTTTAATGTGTGTGAAAAGTATAAAACAACTTATACTAAAAAGCAGAGCTAGTACAAATTTATTTAATGTGCAAAATTAAGTGCATGGAATCGGGTCAATTTGTTCGATAAATAGAGAATTTTAAGAGAACCTTTCAATTATAATTGTCACCTCTTGTATTATTTAATTTCATCATATTACTTTCATACACGCACACTTGAAATCGTAGATAGTATACGAGCAATTTTAAAATATTTGTTAAAATTTGATATTTCGCTTATATTTTAACCGACAATTTAAAATATGTGTTATGCCTTATTCTTAAATATGCAAATTTTAGTAATATGAAAGAGTTTCGACATATCTCATTGTGTAACATGGTGTATAAGATGGTATCAAAACTACTTGCAAACAAAGTTGAAATATTATTTATCCGTGTGTATTAGAGAGCAAATACCTTTATGAAAGGAATGTCTATACTTGATAACGCCTTTAATTATCAAGATCATTCATACTTTGAAATGTTAGACAAACGGTAGTAAAAGGGTTGGATCTAAATATTGATATATATAAGTAAAGTCTATGATAAAGTGGAATGAGTTTTTATATGTATTATAACACCCTAATTTAACCTTGTGTAATTACAACTTAAATCGAATAAATCAAATCTTCAAAACATAATTAGATGTCACATCTTACAAAACATGCACGGCTTCCTAGAAAATATAAATGATATGTAACACCATCATAGATGAACCGAAACAACACAATCTATTGTTCAACTTCAAATTTTATTAAGCAATGAATGAAAATCGTAATTTAGAATATAAAAGAATTTTTCAACAACAATAACAATCTATGCTTTCTCAAACATTAAGAGTTCTTAAGACTCGCAACAATTAAAATCAACAAAAGGAAAGTAGCATTCATCCCCCTGTTGTTACATATCGAGCACAATGTCGACTTGACTAAATGACGAGTAACTCCGCTTCATCAGGACCACATGCATGTACTCACATGAGGTAACATTCAAACATCATGGATGAAATATAAAGAATGCATAATAATAAATATAGTAATTTATTATGCATAGTCATACATCCTTCATCTCAGCCCGCATCATTTTACCACAATCAATCATAATATCCAATATACAACATCAACATAATATGACATCAACATACATCATCTACATAACACAACATCAAGTTGAAATTAATAATGATATACAATAAGACCGACACTAACTCAATGCACGTGGTACCAACAGAGCATAAGCCTTCTCCATAATGTCAATAGTAAAACAATAGGCATAAGCCCTCACCATAATGCCACTACAAGCTAGGAACAAGACATAAGCCTCACCAATGAATGCATGCAACACAAACATGCAACAATATAATTATGTCAAAATAGAGCATAAGCCCTCAACATTACACCATGCAGCCATCCACAACATCTGTCATCATTACGCATATACTACACAAAATAGTCATACAACTTTAAACAACATCTTCATATAACACAAAATGCACACAAACGGCATAATCCTCCGATAAATATCCTCCCTAATGTATGCATAATTGTTATTATAGGATAGAAAATAATTTTAGCTTTATGTCACCCAAATAACGCCAAATAGACACTGAATCAAAAGTTAGGAATTTTACAAGTTTTAAAAATCTCTCAACTTCGTGATCGATTGGTCGCCATCGATTTGTTACCTTGAAAAAATATTAAGGTATTCAAGCACGTGTGATAAATGAATATATTCCCATAAGTTAAGGGTAATCTTCTTAAATAAGGGCTTTTAGGAAATTGAAACCAAAGTGTTTGAAATTTGGCTTTGTCAAACTAAAGAATTTAATGATCAAATGGAATAGCAAGCCAAAATGTCAAGTTGGGCCTTGTCAAAAGGAGGAAAGCTAGTAACAAATGACAATATCGAAAATTGGTCTGGTCGACCAAAGAATGAAGGATGAGGAAAATAGTCAAAATTGATCTTATCGACCAAAGGGAACTCAAAACTTAGAAGAATTCTATGGATTTAATCTTGCTAGAAGGAAATGTCGAAGCAAGCCGTAGTGGGAAGATTTTAATTTTGAAGTCACTAGCGCTACTCATGCTTTATGTGTTGATGGCGCCAAATATGTGGCAAGATCTAGTGAAATTGCCTTAAGTTTCAAATGTGTCAAGAGATCGTGTATAGGCGCTACCTTGTAATTACTATAAATAAGGAGATTCTGTAGTTTTTCCTGTGTTCACTTGTACTAAAATCACTTGCCAAAACTCCATTCCGAGCGAAGGAAACAAATAGTGAAGAAGTGATTGATGTACGTGAATCACCATTTATATTTCAATGCAAACTTTACTTTTCAATTGTCTTATTTGAGTATTTTTACTTGCTATCTATTTACTTTCGAGAAGTCGCTTACGTTATTTTCTACTGAAACAATTCAACACTTTCTCGTTAGTCACAAGTTACCACCGCTTAGTTTATTTTGTACGAACACCTTCGCTTGGCCATGAGTCACCGCTAGTCGATCGAATCATAGTGTGGAAAGCTTTTATACTTGTTCCTTATTCGTAGAAAATTGTTTTTATAATAAGGATTTCGGCTAACAAGTGTAACATCAAAATCCAAGCACATGTCTTAAGATCAATTGGTCGATTCATGAGTAACCCTTAGTTTTTAGGGTTGGGAGGACCAACGGTTGTTTGCCATTTTCCACAAGAAACAATTGCACACTGTGGGACCAAAGGTCTTTGTTAGATGTTATAGGTGTATGAGACTTAGAAGTGGTAGTTTAACCAAAGAGTACAAAACCACCAACTAGAGACGACACCCGTGATGACTAATCATAACCCAAATGTAGACGAAGTTCCGCCACGCATTTTAGGTACTACATATCCAAAGGATTTCTCGTGTTGCACATTTGCCTCCTATAAACAATCCAACTGCCCTAGTGTCGATCGCAGATTTCGCCCATTTCTCGTGCTCCACCGACGAGTCCAAGGCCTACGATGACTACGATCAAATACCCTTTGGCCTTGTTTTGGCAATCGCAAGTCCTATTTATGGAATGTCGATTCTATGATGCTAGGATATCACCAGATCTAATGCAGCAGAGTATTAGATACTATTCAAAATCAACTCTCGCTTACAAGGATCCGCACTCAGAGGAAATAGAGGCAACCAAAATAGAGGAATGCCTTCTCAAATAAGACCGCCTCACTAATACTTCAAGAACTATAGTACAAGATCTACCGAGACTAATAGCAATAAATAAATCGATAGTGATTGCTCAATTAACACGCTTGTGTAATTTCTGTTCTTCCCTGCCCGCTCGACAGCGCCAATCATGGTTCGATTAGCTACCCCGGTCAAGGTATATGGAGGCAATAGAGGATGAAACTTTCCATCGTAATCGTGATAAGGCCTCAAAGGAATCTTGTAGTCGACCCACCTATGGTATTATTTAATCGACAACAAGAGGTCGATCAAATTGTTAATCAAATTCGACAAGAGGATCTAGTCGAAAATATTCTAACCATTATTGTCGAAAGAATTATGACTAGAATGGTATGAATACCACACTTTGAGGCCAACATATTCTTCCCTTTGTCGAATATATATTACGCATCAAAACCCTATAGGATGGAAAATTCCTAAGTATACAAAATTGGGGAGAATCTGGGAGTCGACATGGGACACATTACTAGGTACTGACTAAACTGGGATATGGCGAATAATGAAAACTTAAGGGTAAAACATTTCCCTCATCCCTTACTAAGGCAGCCTTCACATGGTTTACAACTTTACCTCCAAACTCTATCGACTCGTGGACTAAGTTGGAAAAACTTTTCCATGAACAGTTTTATGAGGGTCATTCAAAAATTAGTTTGGTCGAATTGTCAAACATTAAAAGAAGGTTTGTTGAAACCATTGATGACTATCTTAATAGATTTAGGTCATTGAAATCAAGATGCTTTACTCAAGTTCCAATACGAGCTTATTCAAATGGTCACGGAGGTTTAGATTATTCCATTAGAAAGAAAATAGATCCGACCTTTGTGAAAAGTATGTCAGCAATGACAGAGTTCGATATCTCGAGCATATGCGACTAGAAAAGTCAGACATACTAAGTCTAAGGCTAAGAAAGAAAAAGTATCCTACATAGATTATGATGACACATATCTCATTTACGAGGTTGATTATATATCGCCAACTGAGGCAGAAGTCGATGTGGTCAAATGAAGCTGTGGCCTCTATACGAGTGTAAATCACTATTTCCGCTAAAGGAAAAATACTATCGAAAGCAATTCAAAATTTCCAATAAAACTTATACTTTTGATGTCACTAAATGTGAGGAAATTTTTGATTTATTAGTTAAATATGGTCAAAAATTAGTATCTTCAGGTGCTAAGTTACCACCATTAGAACAACGACAAAAAAAAGGTTTTTGTAAATTTCATAACTATCTTGGTCACACAATCTCTCAATGTTTTTTTCGTGATCTCGTTAAGAAATCGCCGCAAGAAGGTAGACCAAATTTTCCGTAAAATGAAGATTGATGTTGACCCTATTAGGCAAGAGGAGGCCTTGTTTCTGACCGCCGACATCAACATGGTGGAAATTATTGAGTTTCTCGATGATGATATGGTCGAGGAGGGCATCGGAGAAAACTCGATGTCGACCTAGCCGATGTGTACCCAAGGCCGCAGGATGACCTGCTGGACTTCCTCATCAGAAGAATAAGGGTTCACAAACTTGCTTGTGCCCCAAATGTAGTGCCAATCGACAAAATTGTCTGAGAATTTTAAGTTAGCTTGGAAAAGGGCAAAGGTAAGTTGTACAATCATAGGTTCCCCACACTAAGGGACCTAAGAAAAGTCGTGGGAAATTCCCACAAACCAAGGAGTTATATTTCTTCAACTAGTGCTCCTAGAGGTACTTGGATTAAGCCTTAAGGAAGAATTAGGAACCAACCGATGATGCTATTGCTAGAGATCCAAATAAAGGAAAGTCGGATGTGAGCTACCGATACGAGTTTAAGTCCAAAAGGAAAAGCCACATTTCGAAAACTACATGTGAAAAACCCATGACTCGACTAATGGAGACGCTCCAATACGAAAACAAGACGAGAGACAAGTTGTGGAAGATTGCCGCAAACAAAGCAGTGCAAACCGTAATACAAGGTGAAGGTCGATTTTCGCCAAAAACGAATCAAAGAGTTTGTGAATCGACTATCCGCAGTGTTCTGAAGAAGCCACTGACAACTTTTAAGTTTGTTTCTAAAGAGAGTTTAGACATCTTAGTCAATGTGGTATCGATTCTTCCAACAAAATATGATTGTTTGACTGAAGTGGAAGATTCAGCAG
Organism: Vicia sativa; assembly: GCA_021764765.1. Classification (NCBI taxonomy): domain Eukaryota; kingdom Viridiplantae; phylum Streptophyta; class Magnoliopsida; order Fabales; family Fabaceae; genus Vicia; species Vicia sativa. Next base: position 89,791,944 of record CM038793.1, on the reverse strand, counting down.
ATGTTGATGCTAAGGAGATGGCTTTACACAAGCCAACATGCTACTTTGTGATGAACAATGGTCTGATTGAGAACCAATATGTGTTCTTTGATAGGCCATATATGGACATGACGAGCCATTGAAGCCTCTTTAATAAGGGCTAAAGTCGGGCGTGGCTATCAACAAGGTGTTGGTAGACTATGGCGCCATCGTGAACTTATGCCATATCACATACTCAAGAAAATCGATAAATATGACACCGATGTTAGATCTCACAACGTGGTCTTGTCGACTATAAAGGAAGAACTAGGAACACCGTGGGGTGATCCAAGTTGATATCGTTGTTAGCCCGCCATTATGCCGACTATATTTATGGTGATTCAGACAAGCCAAGTTACAACCTCTTGGTATGGAGGGAATGGTCGCACGACATATGAGTTGGTAACGCCCATTTTATTTAATTGTTTAATTATTTAATTATTTATTTAATTTAATGTTTTCGATACTTTTAGAATAATTGGTAATAGTGTAGAAATGCCAATTTAAGTTATTATATGATTATGGGGTAATTAATTAAAATAAGTTGTGAGAATAATAATATTAGTAAGAATAATAATAATAGTATTATTATTTAAAAGAAATAGAATAAGAAGAGAGGAAAGGGTTATTTTATGAGTAGAAGAGGAAAAGAGGTTGGGGAGAAAAGGAAGAGAAGAGAAGAAGCTTGTTGGTTGGAAAACCTCAACCTCTAAGCCATTCAATCTCCGATTCACAAGGTAAGGTGGGTTCTTACTCTAATTGGGAACATGATGAATGATAGGTAGGGGTTTGTAAATTTGCTAGGTTTGTGTCTTGTTGTTGTTGGAGATTTCAATTTGAAACTTGAAAAATCCATGGAACTTGTTGAATGTTGTGGAAAATGTTGTCTTTGTTTGATTATACATGTTGCTAGTACCTTAGGGTGGTTCATTTTGGGTTGATGGGTGTGGTGCCATAAATTTGGGGAAAATGGTGTTGAAGAGAGGCTAGCAGCGTTGAAAACCCTAATCATCAAGTTCTTATGGGCGCCAACGGGTGGACACGCGCCAATCGAACCTCGCATAATGCGACGCCGGTAGGTTCATACAAGACATCGAGTTATTTTGGTCACACTTTTTATTTTGAGTTCTCGCCAATTTTAAACGCTTTGGCTAGGGAACCTTAAGTAGGATTTTATGAGTACAATTACACTAGTAATGAGTAAGGAATGGTATAGAATTGATTAGAAATAGTTCCAAATTTAAATGTTGGTAAATGTAAGCGCTTAGACGATTAATCGAAATTGAAGGATCGGGAAATGGCTCGATATGCTAGTAAGATATCGTAGCATGTTTGTTTCTCCATTGCCTTTATATTGGTAACGCGTGTAACCATGAGGAGTAGCCGCATCGCTTTTAGTCCAAGTTCATTGTCATTGCTCTAATACGTAACACTTAGGGAAATGAACACTTATCTTATTTTGTTGTTTTAAATGTTGAATTTTATGTTATTAATCGAGGAGTTTATTATTTTGATGTTTGTTTAAGACTCAAAAGATGGTATGCCTTGTGTAAAACTATTATGACTCCGCGTGATTAATGAAATCATTTATGTTTGAAGACTAAATATTATGCATTGTGTTAGTTTCTCTTTAAAGTGTTATGTATCCGCTTTGAATAAAATGACATGTTTATGTGTTTAACTTGAAAATGTAACATCCTAATTATGTTGGAAAATTTTATACTATAATTTTATTGAATAACTACTGGGGTAGAATTTGGTGTTACAAGTTGTGCCATCTTCTATACACCATGTTTGGTGATACGGGGAAGATGGCATAGTAGATAATATTGAAGCCGACCAAGGGTATTTCATGGTCGATGTGAATGTCGGCAAGAAGCAATTTGACAGAAATTAGCTAATATTTCCCATGTCAACCTCGTCAAGATGTATATGCCAACCTAGATGAGGCATTTGTTTCGTTAAAGTTGCATAAAACCCATGGTTTTATGTGAGATGTAGAACCTCTTGAGGATCCATACTGTGAAAACCGACTGACAGGCTGGGGAGATATCAGTGATAATGATGTCTGAGCTAGAAGCTCTAAAAAGGATTTCGTGTATATTGTCGAAAATAAAATAACCGCGCCAGAGGTCGAGGAGAATATGGTTTTCAAAGCCAATAAAATTCAAATTTAGATGAAGGAATTACTTTGGCTATTGAGACAAAGCCACCAGATAAAAAAGAAATGGTCAAAGAAAACGTCGATAAGAAGCATTTGGACTGCATATATGACGATGAGCCCTTAGGCTTCGAGAAGGATCCAATGGAACCAGAAAAAATGCAACCACAAGACCCTTTGGGAGAAATAGATCTTGGCGAAAATGGAGATGAAAGACCAACATCTATTAGCGCCAATATCGACCAAAGTTTGAAGTCTGAGGTAATATCTTTATTAAAAGAATTTAAATATTGTTTTGCTTGAGACTATAATGAAATGCCAGGTTTAAGCAGGGATTTGGTCGAATTAAAGTTACCAATAAAAGTTGGGGAAAAACCAGTAAAGCAGACGCCCAGACGCTTCGCTCCATCAATAATGTCGAAAATCAAAGAGGAGATAGAGAGACTCCTCAAAAGCAGATTCATAAGATCTACAAGGTATGTCGACTGGTTGGCAAATATAGTGCCAGTAATTAAGAAAAATGGAAAGTTAAGAGTGCATCGATTTTAGAGATTTAAATCGCCACCTCTAAAGATGAATATTGGTCGATCACTACCGGTTTTGAATATTTAAGTATGCTTGATGGTTATTCTGTTATAACCAAATTTTTATTGCGATGAAAGATGTACCAAAGAGGAAGTTTTGTTGCCAGGCCCTAGGAACCTATGAATGGGTTGTTATGCCATTTGACTTGAAAATGCTCGAGCAAGATATCAAAGGGTAATGAATTTTATGTTCCATGATATTTATGAAGATTTCATGCAAATTTATATTGATGATATTGTAATAAAATCGAATAGCAAATCGACTCATCTGCAACACCTTCGAAAGGCTTTCGAAAGGGTGAGGAAATATGGATTAAAAATGAATCCATTAAAATATGCTTTTTGTGTGCAGACAGGTGATTTTCTTGGCTTTGTGGTGCATAAAAAAGGCATAAAAGTAAATCAAAGCAATACCAAAGCCATCATGGACGTCAAGCCTCCGTCGACCAAAAAGGAATTTCAATCTTTGTTGGGCAAAATAAATTTCCTAAGGAGGTTCATATCCAACTTAAGTGGCAAAACCAAAGTATTTTCACCACTGCTTCGACTGAAGAATGAGGATTTCGTTTGGCAAGGGGAACATCAATAGGCTTTCGACAAAATCAAAGAATACTTAGTGAAGCCTCCAATATTGACACCTCCCCGTTAGATATAGGCCTATGAGGTTATATATTACGTGCCCGATTCGACTATATGGAGTATGTTAGTCCAAGAGGATAAAAAAGGTGTAGAGAGACCTGTGTATTATCTTAGTTGAATGCTTAATGATCCTGAAACTAGGTATAATGATATAGAAAAACTATGTATATGCTTGTATTTATCTTATATTAAGTTAAAGCAATATATAAAGCTTGTTGATGTGTGTGTGTATTCTCATTTTGATATTATTAAACACATGTTGTCCAAACCAATTTTACATAGTCGAATTGGTAAATGGACTCTAGCATTAATAGAGTACTCTCTGACTTATGTGCCCTTAAAAGCAATGAAAGGGCAAGTAGTTACAGACTTTCTTGTCGACCATTCAATGGTTGGTGTTCCCCAAAACTACGTAGATTTAGTGCCATGGAAATTATACTTTGACGGTTCTAGCCATAAGAATGGAGCTGGAATAGAAGGAATTATAATTTCTCCCTGGAATTCCAATGTAGTTCAAGTATAGAATCGACGACATATATACAAATAATGAAGGTGATACGAGTCTTTAATAACAGGACTTGAAATACTGCTAGAATCGGGGGCAAGGAACATCAAAATTATGGGAGATTCTAAATTGGTGATTAAACAAGTATCAAAGGAATACAAATGTGTTAAGGAAAACTTAATCATGTATTTTATGATCACCATTAGATTGATCAAGCAATTTGAGCAAGTGAGTATTCGACATATACCGCGAAGAGAAAATCAAGAGACTAATGACTTAGCACAAGAAGCTTCAGGATACAAGAAAGACCAAAGTGAAGAACCTATTTAGGTAAGAAAGAAGGTTCAAGCAACTCTGTTATCTCCTCCAGACTTCCCAATTATTAAGTTAGGAGCTGTAGATACTAAATTTTTTGAAATTCTAACTATTGACAATGGGCAAGAGAATGACTGGCGCAAGCCATTGGTCGATTATTTGTGTTCCCCTATGGGGTCGATAGATCGTGAGATCAAATATCGTGCCCTCGGTTATGTCTTGATAGAAAACGAATTATTCAAGAAAATTATTGAAGGAGTATTGCTTAAATGCCTGGAGAAAGTGAGGCATATATAATGTTGTCGAGTGTGCACAATAGAGTGGTGGTACATCAAGTCGAACATAAAATGAAGTGGCTCTTGGTGCTCATGTATATTGGCCTTCAATGTTGAAAGATTGCATTGAATTTGCTAAAGGTTGCCAAGAATGCCAAATGGATAAGGGCATACAACATGTTCCGCAAGTGAATTACATGCAATTGTAAAACCTTGGACATTTAAAGGATGGGCATTAGATGTGATTGGAGAAATAAAACCAGCTTCATCAAAACAACAAAGGTACATTCTAGTTGGCATTGATTAGTTTACAAATGGGTCGAGCCTATAGCCTTAACAAATGTCACCAAGAATTTGTTATTAATTTTATACAAAATCACATCATGTGTCGGTTTGGGATTCTAGAAACAATTACAACTGACCAAGGATCAGTGTTCACTGGTAGAAAAATGCAAGAATTTACGCAAGAAGTTGGAATCAAATTGTTAACTTCTACTCCTTAGTATGCTCAGGAAAATGGCCAAGCTAAAGCTGCCAATAAGGTAATAATTAGCCTAATTAAGAAACATGTAGGAAAGAAGCCAAGGAATTGGCATAAAACACTAGATCAAGCCTTATGGGCATGTAGAACTTCCCCAAAGGAAGCAAAAGGAACTACTCCATTTTGACTTGCATATGGGCATGATTTAGTGTTACTAGTGGAGATACATGTTCAATCTGAGAATCCAAAGACAAGACGTAAATACCATCCAAGATTATCGAATATGATGGCATTTAGCTTGTCGACTTAGATGAAGAAAGGATGTTGGCCCTTGATTCGTTAAGAAGATGTAAAGAAAGAGTTGCCGAGCTTATAATAAAAAGGTAAAAGATAAGGTATTTGTTTCGATTTATTTAGTTTGGAAAGTGATATTACCAAATGATAGAGTCTTAGGAAAATGGTCCCTAAATTGGGAATGACCTTTAAGGTGATACAAGTTTTTACAATAATGCCTATGAACTTGAAGAGTTAGCCCCATATCGATGAATCTTATGGTAAATGGTAAGTACTTAAAGAAGTACAAGTCTATTATTCAAGAAGTCAAAATTTTGACAAAGTAAGTATTTGTTTAACAAATAAGTCGGAGAAAGTTATGTTGAAACCAACAAATTAAGAAGCATGTATAAAATGTGTGCAATAGGGAGATATATAAGGCGTAAAATGAAAAGTATTACATTAAATTTGGTTTACAACCATTGTTCAAATATTACATAGAAAAATCACGAGATAATCACGTAATGGTTAAAAATATTTGAATTTGTTTTGAAAGACCGCAAACCCTGGAGGCGATAACATGATTTTCAAAGTCTCGCTTTAGCTTTAAGTACTACAACTGCTTTGACATAAGAGATTAGATTTTCAAGGCCACAACATCCAAGGCAATCTTGTTGACCGCACTTGAGAAGGTTGATAATGTTAGTAATCTCCTCCTTGCGCAAAGAATGGTTTTCAATTCCTTATTTTGAATAGAGATTTAGGTGCGATTTGAGTAACTTTTTTTGTTTAGGATCATTTTTCTATTTCTCTTCAATCATTGCTATTATCCCAATGATTTCTTTGTTGGCCTTTACCACCATGTCGAAATTCTCCTTCACAAAGGCCTCCTTCAACTCGATTAACCGCCATTTTCCTTATACATTCGACATTTTTAGCATAGGACAAAGAATTTTTCAAATGTTGTCATCATGAACCTAGTGATTCAAAAATATCAAGATCTTTCAATGAGTAAGAGCATCTAAATCTCTGGACCAATAGTTGGATCAGAATGAAGCAATTGAGGCAACTCAGGATTTAAAGCATAAGTACGAATTTTAGTCATTAAATTCTTGACTTTTGTTGCACCGGTCCCTAGTTTGTCGTTGTGAGCTTGAGATTGGCCTGAGTCAAGAGAGGGTGCGAGAGCTCATGAAGTCAGAGCCTAGCTATTGCTTCTAGAGCGGAAGGCTCAATCACCATTTGTTTTAAAGGTGTAGGTGAGTCGACTTTCTTTTTCTCAAAAGAAATTTGAGGTGTACCTTCGTGAGGAGGAAGATTTTGGAAGGTGGTGGCATTTTATTTTCCTTCAACCTCGCAGGAACTGAAAGACTATAGCAAGATCTGGTCAAACTAGAACCCTTATGTTGGCAGACTATTGATCGAGTTGAGTCACTAAGAGTAGCTGTAATCAGTCAATAAACTCACCAATGATTTATGTCTAGATTCTCATGATGGTGAAGGGAAGAAGCCTCCGACAAAGGAGTATAGTCGGCCACACTTTGGTGTTGGACAGGAATCAACCTAGAGAAAATGAGAAAAGATATTAGTGAAACAAATAAAAAGAAATTGAAAAGAAATCAACAGTACCTATGTCGATGATCAAGATCAAAAGTCACCTCTTTCTCAAGCAGCAACAATAAGGCTCCAATTGGATTTTGAACTTTATCACAGACAAGGTTCTATGTTTGTAAAGTCTATTCTTCGCTTCTAGTCTTTACTTTTTTTTATGTCCTAGTTCTTACCGGCTTAACATGGTGGAATTGGGTCGAGGCCATTTTTGTTAGGTTCGAGTACGACACTGCTTTCTATTCTCATGGTGCATGAGCTCTAGCACTATGAGTAGAGTCCGGCCTGTTTCCACCTTCATTTTGTTGAGTATTCCGTTGAGTCTGGTCGTTGTTTCTAGTCTTCATTTTTGTTGAGTATTCTGGAGTCCGGGTCGATGTTTCCAGCCTTCATTTTTGTTGAGTATTCCGCTGGAGTCCGGCCTGCTTATAGTCTTAATTTTTGTTGTGTTCTGCTGGGGTCTTGTCGAAATTTCGAGTCTTCATTTTTGTTGTGTTTCCGCTCTTCCATGGCTAAACATCTCTAGGTCGGGTTGTCACTGCACCTATTGAGAACAAGTACGACACTTGTTTCTCCTTTTTAGGATACAGTAATCTGCGTATTCTGTTGAAGTCTGGTCGGAGTTTCTAACCTTCATTTTCGTTGTGTTTCCAGTTCTTCCCTGACACAATATTCATAGGTTAGGTTGTCACCTGTACCTATTGAGAACAAGTATGACACTTGTTTCTCTTTTCAAAGATACAGTGTTCTGAGTATTCTTTGCAGGTTTAGTTGTTACTATTCCTTATTCTCTTCTCCAGTGAAGTTCAGTGGAGTCGAAAATCTTTTCGTGTCTTTTGGTTCGATACTAGAAGTTCATATTTATCCGTGTTGATACACATGGTCTGGGATTCAGAGTGTAAATTTTTGAGTTCATATTTGTATTCAATCACCTTTTACCTTGTCGCTTGGAAGGCGGGAGCCAACATCGCTCTATGTTAAAGGATGATTGAATAAGGGCAGTTGTTGTACCCTAAAATTTACCCTCTTCATTTTAATTTATCATGGCTTATAGTTCCATTATCATAAACATACATGCATATCATTGATCTCAGGGTTACGAGGTTAAGAGCATAGCAGGTTGTGGAAGAAACTGTGCGTTTCGACTATTTCAGACTATTTTGAATCAGAAATTGATATTTCTTCGGTTTGTATGCTTGATGCATGATCTTTTGGTCAGAAGATTATCTCGAGTTGGTTCTACATGCTTAAGAACCATTTCAATATGTTTTCCAATTCATTTGTTCAGATAGAAGGCCATTTTGTCAAGGAAGAACTTTGATAGTTCATTTCTTAATAAAGTGGAATTTAGTTTCTTGTGCATTTTGACGCCTCGAGTTCATAACCCTTAGATCGCTGGGTATTTTTGGATGATTTTCATCGTAGTACCTCTCAATATTGTTCCAACTTTCATTATCAATTGGAGGCTAATCAGATGAAGAAAGTCTTCGAAAAATTAATCTTTCAAGTGGAATAAACTAAGTTTTATGGTTGAACCGTGTTCACTGTACACTAAAAGATTCATAACTCCCGGATGGAATATCGAAACTAAGCGGTCCGGTTCAAAATTCGCCTTGAAGTCCTCTCCAACTTTCATTCACAAGCCGAGAGCTAATTCCTTACGGATCAATACCAGAATTTTATTCTTCGAAGGTGAATTTGGGATGAACCGAGCATTATTTCATCTGATGTACAACGTTCAAAAAATCACATCTCGCTCAATTTTTATCGAAACGTGATGGGACTGGTGTTAAAAGTTCAAAAATTCCGTTGGCTTCAATTGTTATTCACATCCTGAGTTTGGATTTTGATCAGAAGATTCTCGTCCGAAGCAATTTCTCCAAGTGGTGTAAATAAAATTCTGCATGTGTCAGACGCCCGAAAAGTGAGCTGAAACTTCAAAAATTCATATCTCCTAGACCGTTCATCCGATTAAATCGAAATTTTTTTCGCGAACAATTTTTCGCTTTTACATTTTTTAGGCTGAGCCCGATTTCAAATTCGAACGGTTCTCGAGGGTTGGGTTGTACACTAAAATTATTCTGATAAAGGTGTTATACCCCAAAATTTCCTCCTACTTCTCAAGACAATTCACATCTCCATACTCAAGGACTTCATAAGAGTTTTACCAAACAAACCCTCTTCTAAGTAATCAATCCAAACTAGGGTTTTGATTCTCTCAAGATGTAATGGATTTCCAATGCTTCAAGGGGTCATCATACCTCATCATATACTTCAAGGGATCACCATGTCAAGTTTCAAGCCTTAGAAGTCAAATTTGCTCATCCAATTGCTCAGATTGTTGAAAATCACCGTATTGATGTAAAGTCAACTATGGCCAACATACAACAAACCTCATAATTTTTGGTCAACGTCAATATTTTGAAGTATCATTCATTATTTTTTCAAGGGTTGACCATGATTCCTCAAGAAAAGTCAAGATTTGATCAAAAGTCAAAGTTTCTAAATTAGGGTTTTTTAGATAAAAGTCAACAGAACTTTGACCAAGCATAACTTTCACATACTTTATGAGAAATTTTTCCACCAAAACTCATTTTGAAGAGAATTCAATTCTCTACAACTTCATGTCTCACAAGCTTTGGCCAAAAATGCTTCATTTGGATGTTATGGATCAAAACATTACAGGTCCTTCTAAAAGTCAACAAAAAGTCATCTTTTTGCAAAGAAGTGTTCATGAACATGGAAACTTCAATGAAGATGAAAACAAAAGGAGTGTTTAGAGGACATCTTGAGCTTTCTAAATAGGCCAAGAACACTAAAAAATGTTGAAAATTGAGCAAAATACAAATTGTGCAAGTTTGACATTTTTGAGGAGGTGCACAAAGAGAAATACTTAGCAAATGCAAATGTTTTTCAAATGGGCCTAAGATTTTATGATCCAAACTTAATCTTGACATTATCCATGGCCTGAAAACTCAAGTACACGCCCTCCTCTCATTTATTTGATTTATTTTGGAATTAAATCATTTTAATTCAATTTAAATAAAATAAAATACAAGGAGTGAGGTCATGACATGTCGGGTTTATTTTCCAAGCATCTCGAGGACCAGGAAGCCCATGAAAGCTATCAAATTCGCAAGACTTGATAGGCAAGATTAGAGACCAAAAAGGCAATATTTGGTTTTTATTTTCAAGGAATTATATCTTAATCAATGCAAGATATTTTCTTTTTATTGACGAATTCTACCTCTTATAAATACCTCACAAGATCGTACACAAGAAACAACGAATCCTTGCCTCCACAAAGAACCCTAAAACTCACAAAATTCATACAAACTTGCAAAACTCGAATTCTATTTCCCAATCGTTTTCAATCAAATCCAAGCACACAAACATGCTCCTGAGGTAATACTGAGTAAGTACAAGTCAATAGCATGGCCAAATGTCTCTAAATCATGCCATCCATGAACATCTACTTGCATATTTTTCTTAAATTCGTATTTCAATTTTTGTTGTGTTTTGTCTGAAACTAACAATTCTAATGCATTCTTGAGATATCATAGAACAGGTTTGAACGATTGCATGAAGCTTCTAACGGCCAAAACATGAATTTCCATGATTAGGGCGTTTGATCGGAGAAGCTTCGAGCCTCACATTACAGGCTGTTTCAGGCCATAAGAATACCACCATCGTGTTCGCAAGGGTCGAATTAGACGATCTGGGCTTTTGGTTTGCATTAATTCATTGAGTTTGCAGGATTTTCGGATTTGGAACGATCGGGGAAGACGACCGGAGCCCTAGTTCCGGCGAGGGACTCCGGCGTTGACTCCTTGACTGCATTTGTGGCGCTATGGCGTTGTCTGATTGACTTATATGATAATACTGGGGCCTGAAAACACCGGCGGAACCTCCGACAAATGATAACTAGGTTATCAAATCGAGTCGCCATCGAACGTCTTTTATCTCACGAGGGAGAAAGGAAAACATCGAGTAAACCTGAGGGGAGAAATCACGGTCCTATAACCGTGAAATCGAGAGAATCTAGGTGGAGTTAGTTACGCAGGGAAGGGATTAGCACCCACACGCCCGTAGTACTCTACGGATCCACTTTCTATTTTTAGCTAAAGCGGTGTGTTATATCTATGCTTAATCGCTAATCATGCATGCAAAAGAAAAGAGAAAATAAGAAACCACGGGAAAAGAAGGAAGTATTTACAAAGTTTGCTCGACGAGCCCCGGACAAGATGCCTACGTATTCTGCAATGGAAAGTCGAGCCGTAGTTCGCTCACTTTTTTGGTGTGTTTTGTGTTTTTACTTGTGAAAAGGTTTTAAACACAAAAAGAAAGAGAGCGCGCAAAGGCGAAAAAGAGTTGGTTTTGGTTGGTTGTTTTTTGCCTTGAGAAAGGAGTTTAAACCATTATTAAGTGTTTTGAGTTTGAAAGGAAAAACAAGTTTTAGTTTTAATCACATGCAACATGCAAAAGGAAACTAGCAAAGCAAAAGGGTAGCCCTATGGTTTAGGATGCAAGGGAATCTCTACCTATGTTGACATACAAAGGATATGGATCCTAATGTCTAGGCTAAAGAACCAGACCTAACCAAGGGAACCAGCAAGAAACAAACAAACAAATATGCACATATCACAAGTAGAATTGCCCTAAACGGGTCTTTAAATAAACCAGAGGGGTTCCTGAATATGCTCCAGCTACGGAAGCCCCATCATGCATCTCTATTCCTACTTCTCATGGCAAAAGAAAGTTGTAAAGCCCTACTTCTCATGATATCTAGGAAAGTCAGAAGAGAATGTAAAATGATAGAAACTACCGAACGGATATAGAATCAAGAGCAACAAGAAGCTAATGAAATACCCGAAAACTTCAAGCATCGCAACCATGCAATAAGAGTAAACCGTGAGAATAGCTCGAGGCATTAAAGCAAAGAGGATGCGCTTGCGCATGTGAAGCAACAACGCTCGCAAGAAGGAGTTAGACCCAAAAGCAACAAAAGGATGTACACGGGTGTACAAACACAAAACACCGCAAGAAGGGAGTTAGACCCAAAAACAAGTATAGAAATGCACACGGTGTACAAATGCAAAACACCGCAAGAAGGGAGTTAGACCCAAAAACAGACAAACGGATGTATACGCAGTACAAAAACCGTAGCAAACCGCAGGGAGTCGACCCAAGAGGGCAGTACAAGGACGATACGGGTATACGAACACGAGGAACCCGCAAAAGGAGTTAGACCCAAAACGCAAGCAAAGGAAAAGTGTGAGTATGGACAAACGAGCCGCATATGCATGCGCCGTGTCCTCGATAAAGTGAGTGCAAACAAGAGCTGCATAGCTGCGGACCACCGCTCATCATCGTAATCGAAAAATCAAAAATAAACCAGGCGCCGCTTAGCGATATCGCGCTAAGCGCCACCCAAAAGTCGAACGCTTACGCTTAGCGCCTCGTGCGCAAGCGACCGCAACTCCGCCGAAAATTATTTTCCGCACTGCATCGCCGCTTGCGATGTTTTCATGCCGTAAAGTTGTTCCATCCACCGGGCAATTATTCCAATGCTCATGTATGCTATGTTATGCATAGTCATGCATAGAATGCAAGTTGACGCAACGGTTTCAATGCTCATATGCGTGATGCTATGCATGAACATGTTAGCAAAGGAAACAAATAGCTATGATGCTTATGAACGAGGGTCAAGACATGAACATGCCTCGGATGCTAAAGGAGGAATGACAATCATGCTCGCAAGGCTATGGACGAATACATGCGGAAAGCGATGAATCAATAGTTCCCATGCTCATGTATGCAATGTTATGCGGTACATATAGGAATGCAAATGATGAATCAAGAATTTCCATGTTCATGTATGCAATGTTGTATGGACATATATGGAATGCAAACGATGAATCAAGAATTTCCATGTTCATGTATGCAATGTTATGCATAGACATATATGGAATGCAAATCAACAACTCTAACGCTCGCATGTGAAGTTATGCATGAACAAGCTAGAGTGCAATGCAAAGGAATTTCAATGCTCATGCAATGCTAGGAATGAACATGTGTGGAGGGAAAGAGGAATCATTCTAATGTGTACAATGGAGGTCGATGCATGATTACGCTTATGATGCAAGTTGTGTTAGTGACCTAATGTTCCAAATGCAAAGTTTCATGCAAGCATGGTATACCTCAAAGAAATAAGGAATAATCATGTCAAATCCTAATTGAAACATTAACACAAACACTTGAATGCGAATGAATGAACTATGTACAATGCACAATGCACATAATGATCAAAATGCTTTAATACCTACATGTCAAGGCAAATTACACTTCAAGTCACCATGAATTGATGCAAACGAAACAAGCTAAATGTTCCCTAATGCATGAGCATGTGGTGGATGATGCAATGTGCACTAATTTGCGGCTTATATGTGGGAAACATAAATGCATAAAGCTACATGCATGCTATGTACAAAATCATTCGACACAAATAACAAGAAAATCCAATTCAAATCATGGAATCCAAGAGTACAAGTTCAAGACCTAGAATCTACATTGAATTTGCATGCAATTTCATTGTTCAATTTCAAGAAAAGCTGAAAGTCCAAAATAGCTTAAAATAAGTGATTATTTGAACCTAACACTTACTTGAACTTGAAGTTTGAGTCAAATTGAAGAGGAATTCCTTGTGCTCTTCAAAGAAAATACCAAATCAATGAGGAATTGTTGATAAACTTCAGAATTAGACTTGAACCCATGAAGAAAAGCTTGAAATTCAATGGAGAATTTGGAGAGGAAGAAGAAGAAACTCTTGAATCTTGAACTTGAAGAGAAAACCGAGAATAAACCGTCCCTTCCATGTCGAATATGTGTAGAAGGAGGAGAGAATGCTATGGATTGAAATAGAAGAAGCTGCGATGGAGAAAACAAAAATTCGCAGGTCGCGCTTAGCGCGGAGGTCGCGCCGGCCTGGAAAGAAACCGGCAGTGCACGGTGGTCCCGGCGCCGTGGTGGTTGCTTGGAGGGAAAGTTGAAGTTTAAGCTTTTTTGAGTTTTTTTGTTTTGGAGTTTGAGAGAATTTGAGTGTGTTTGGTAGTGGGAAATTAAGCCAATGATTGTGTTGTTGTGATTTGTGAAGAGGTAAATCTATTTATAGCTTTGGATCCTTAATCAACAAGCTAATTATGATTATCCGAATAATTTTCGTAATTAATCCAAACAGCCAAATCCATGCGGAATTCGAGTCGAATGTAAACGAAAAGTGTCCGAATGCAATTTTGCTTGCGTGAATCAAAATCCCGACTTGATCCGTTGAATGGTCAAGAAAATAGAATTTTGAAGTTTCAGATCAATTTTGGACCATCGACACGCAGAATTTCATTTGCGCCTGGGGAAAATACCGAGGATTTGCGAATTTGCACCGACTAGAACACCCGCTCGATAAAAATCGAGTGAGATATGATTTTTCGAACTTCGCGATCGATAAAAATTGCTCGGTTCAGCTCAAAAATCAAACTCAAAGAATAAAAATCTGGTACCGATCGGTGGGGAATTAGCTCGAGTTGCAAATGAGATTTGTAGAGAACCTTGATACGGAATTTTAGAAATTGGTCCCGCCAATTCGAGCTCCCAGCTAGAAAATAAAGCCTTTCTGTGAGTCAAAATGCACGGTTCAGCACTAAAATCGCTTGATATGCCGGGAAATGACCTTTGAGAGCCTTCCCATAAAATCCGCCCCGGCTTCCAAAAGAAAGTTGTAGATAATAATGAGAGGAAAGTGCCAGTCGAAAATCAATAGAAAATACCCAAGGAGATGAGAGATACGCCTTCTGGAGTGCTCAAAATGCGTCGAAACCCGAAATCCACTTTATTGAGAAATGAACTCTTTTTGGATACCATTCGGAATACCTGGAATCTGATACTCCGTATGACGAATGTTATGTATGATATGACATGTATTTTTTTATGCAATGAAATTATAAGCCTAAAAATAATGCAAGAAAGAAGAGGGTAAATTTTGGGGTATAACAGCTGTCCCTATTCAATCATCCTCTAACTTAGGAGCGAGATTGGCGTCTGCCTTTCGAGCGACAAGGTATGAGGTGATTGAATACCAAAACGGACTCAGAAATTTACACTATGAATCCCAAAAGCTGCATCAAGAGATAGGTGTGGACATTCCAAATTCTGAGAAACCTCACTGGAGAAAAGGAGCATGTTGCGCCAGAGCTTAACTGGGCCACAACCAAAGAAAGCACATAATAAATGTTGAACTCTGTGAAGGCAGGTACAAGTGCTAACCTGACCTAAGAATAATTGGCCTCTACCCAATTCAATCCGCAATGTCAGTGGAGAGCTCACACGTAAGCGGAAGCAAAGACTTGATACACTGACTAGACTACCACATTACGCCAGAGAATAACCGGACGGGTTAGTGATGCAAAGGCTAGGAAGTGCCGAGTAGGTTTATCGACTAACGCTACACTGAGAAGGAGACAAAAAGGGGTATTTGTTCCCGAAAGGCACAGAGTAGACCTGTCCTAAGAATCGCTGCACTGTGGGATGTGTCGGCAGCTTCAACGAAGACCTGAAATGCTCGACTGTGCTTCACACACAACATGTAGCAACTTGCATCATATGTAAGGAGAGAGGGAGCTGTACTCAAACCTAGACCAAGAATTGGTAGCGACTCAACTCTTGTGCAAAAAGAAGAAAGCAAGGGTAGGTCAAGACGTGTTGCACTGTGGTAAGAGCCTAGCTTAACACCAAAGGACGTGTTGCACCATATGGAACTGGCAGCTTCAACACCAAGAAGACGTGTTGCACCAGATAAGACTGGCAGCTTCAACACCAAGAAACATGTTGCACCGAGAATATCGCGTCAACACCAAAGGACGGTTGCACCGTGATGGAACCGCGCCAACACTGAAGACGTGTTGCACTGTGATGAGACCGCGCTTCAACACCGTAATGCCACACACTCTAAGGAAATTAACTTTGTTGACTTCAAAGAAACACCTAACACCGCCAGGATAGCGCCATTATTCCTGGCTTATAATTCTGTGAAAATGCATGAATTTCCTAAGAGGTAATGCAAATGCGATGATGCATGTTTTGAAAGAAGTATGGAAATTGAACGACGACCAAATGTCACAGGATGATCAACTTCAATATGAGCATCCGCTGGGGAAATGGCAATGGAGACCAACCAAGGATACTATCAAGCCGATAATTTGGAAAGACCATTCAAGATATCGAGATCTACCATATAACGCCGAGGAGATGATGTCATAGGAAGCTTGTCACCAGACAGATCCCTGGGAATAAAAGGAACACTGGAGAAGATCTTCCACCGCTACCCACCGCCACTCTAGCCGGGGAGACAAAGATATGTCAACTGCTGGGGATGTCAAGAGACGAGAACCCTCTGGGGAGGATCATCTCTGCAGGGATAAGAGGAAATCGCACATTCTAAATTCTAAAGGACATCCGCTGGAGAGTTCCCACCGGGAAAGATATGATGGACCCATGCTTGGGATCACGCTGCGCGGCAGCAATGCTGGGAAAACGAAAGGATTCCAATGGGGACAAAGCTGGGGAGATAGCACGGAGAGACCCGATCCGTCTCCACACTGGTGCAATTGGGCATCCTACAATACAATGTTAGTGGAGTGACCCTGGCATGATGTGACAAGTTTGTCTGCCATCCAGATCACTCAAGCCTTAAAGCAATATTCAAAAGTTTCTGATCATGGTAAAACCAACAATGTTTATATATGCAAAATTTTACCACAAAACTTTGAACGTCTTTTGCAAACAAATCAATAAATGCAAGAAATTAATCGACAAGTAGACTCATTTTATTAATTGAAAGTGAGCTTGTAAATAGGCTAGCATAATAGGAAGCAATTCTCAAATGAGGCATTGCAAAAGTAAAATAAGAGGAAAACTAAAACGCATGGCAATGCGACAATGAATCTCTTGGGTTTCAACCCCGCATCGCCTTATAACTCCAACTATCTCATCACTTCGCTTCCCTAAAAAGGCGATTCGCTCGATCACAACCCCTGAGTAGCTCGAGATATTGCCATAGAGTGCGCACCATTGATCCGCTAGGCATGTCTATGCATAGTATTTTTGACTACGCCTGCTACGGGTAGGGAAGTCTTCCGTCCATTGTTGTGAGCATCATGGCGCCACCGAAAAGACTTTTTCACAACAAACGCCCTTCGTAGTTTGGTGCCCATTTGCCCGCGGGTCTCCTTGGGAAGGATTATCCTCTTTAGCACAAGATCACCAGTTGGTAATTCGAGGTCGCACTCTTTGTCAAATGCTCTTCATCCTCGCTGGTAACCATGTCCAATAGCCGCCAATCGCTTCGCCAATGAGGCATAGCCGGTCTAAGCGGTTCTGCACTCCACTCGACTTCATCAAGCTCGATCTTTCATGATTCTTAATGAAGGATCCGAATCGATTAGAAGCACGGCCCATGCCATAAACAAGAGAAAACGGAGTTGCCCTATCAAGTATGGATGGTAGTCCTATAACCATGCAATGCAAAGGCAACATCTCATGCCAATCCCGATAGGTTACTACCATTTTCCGACAATCTTTTAATGTTCTTATTCGCCGCTCAATACCCATTCATCTTCTAGCGATATGGAGACGAATCAGGTGCTTGATCTTGAAAGACTCACAAAGCTCCTTCATCATCTTGTTATTAAGATTCACCCATTATCTGTAATAATCTTGTCCGGAATCCCGTGAACGGCAGATGATATTGGCTTGATAAACGAAAGCGACCACCTATTTAGTGACGCTTGCATAGAAGTCGCTCAACCCATTAGTGCATCGCAACTAGAATGAAGCGATGTCCATTGGACGCCGCTCAATCTTCCCAATCATATCGATGCCCCACATAGCAAATGGCCAAGGAGAGGTCAAAACATTCAAAGGCGACGGCACGGGCACCTTATCGCGATATACTTGGCATTTGTAACAAACCCGGCATGATTAAAGCAATCGACTCCATGGTCAATTAACAATACCCAACAGAAGATCTTTTTAGCCATACAGTGTCCATTGAATGAGTTCCGAATGAGCCTCATGCATTTCTTCGATGATCTTTGCGCTTCATCTTTACCAACACACCAGCAACAGCCCGCCATGATGTCTACGTATAGCACATCGTTGTTGAGGAAGAACTTCACCGAGAATCTTCTCAAGAACTTATTATCTCATGCTTCCTCGTGGATACTTTGAGTCTCAAGATATCGCTGACATCAGAACCAAGGATTGCCATCTTTCGCTTCAATCTCAAAACAAAAGGTCGGCTCATCCAATCGAATAGTTATCAAGGCGCTTCATTAGCCCATTTGACTTTAAACATGGATGCTAGAGTGGCCAAAGCATCAGCTAGGTTGTTCTCTTCCCGTGAGATATGACCGAAAGTGATTTCCTCGAAGTAAGGAATCAACTTCATCACATGTTCTCTGTAAGGGATTAGATTTGGGTGACGAGTCTCCCAGTCTCTGTTAATCTGACAAATCACAAGTGTAGAGTCTCCATACACCTTCAGATGCTTAATTCTCAAATCAATCGCCGCCTCAATACCAAAGATACAAGCCTCATACTCAGCCATGTTATTGGTGCAATCAAAGCAAATTCGAGCTGTGAACGGAATATGGTGACCGTCCGGAGTAGTAATTACTGCACCAACACCATTGCCTAAAGCGTTGGAGGCTCCATCAAAGACCAAAGACCACCTAGGTCCTGGTTCGGGTCCCTCGTCTGGGCCTGAGATGTTACAATCACGAACGTACATTATATCCTCATCAGGAAATTCAAACCTCATCGGCTGATAATCATCCACTGGTTGGTGGGCAACATGGTCTGCCAACACACTACTCTTGATAGCTTTCTGAGTAGTATACTGAATGTCATACTATGTTAAAATCATTTGCCACCTGGCGATCCGGCCTGTCAAAGCGGGCTTCTCAAATATGTACTTGATCGGATCCATCCTGGATATCAATAAGGTTGTGTGGGTCAACATATAACGCCTTAGTCACGAAAGCAACCCATCGCTAGCACAACAAGTTTTCTCGAGCAAAGGAATATTTTGTTTCACAATGTAAACTTTTGCTTAGGTAGTATATTGCATGCTCTTTTCACTGCATCGCCATGTCGGGCTCAAAGACGCACCCCATCGAGCTTCAAGCAATGTCAAATACATGATCAATGGCCTACCTCCACGGAGGCATAAGAATCGAGGTTTCGCAGATATTTTATCTTATCGAATGCGACTTGGCAATCGCCATTCCCCCGACCATCCGATCCTTTTAGCAACTCAAGATTGTTCGCATGTGGCCATGTGAGAAATGAATCTAGAGATGTAGTTTAACCTCCCTAGAAAGCCTGCACCTCTTTCTCGCCTCTCGCCTGCATTTCTTGAATTGCTTTTACTTTAGCAGGATCAACCTTAATACCTTTTCCGCTTACGACAAAGCCTAGCAGCTTGCCAGACCGCACGCGAAATGTGCACTTGTTCGGATTTAGCCTCAGCCTGAATTTCCTCAACCTATCAAACAACTTCTGTAGGTGTACCAAGTGTTCTTCTTCATTTTGAGATTTAGCAATCATGTCGTCGACATACACTTCGATCTCTTTGTGGATCATATCATGAAAAAGAGTTACCATTGCACACTGGTAAGTTGCCCCGACATTTTTCAATCCGAAGGGCATCACCTTGTAACAGAAAGTTCCCCATGGGGTAATGAAAGTTGTCTTAGCCATGTCTTCCGGTGCCATCTTGATCTGATTATACCAGGAAAATCCATCCATGAACGAAAACACTTTTGCGTGGGCTGTATTATCCACCAATATGTCAATATGGGGGAGCGGAAAGTCATCTTTCGGACTGGCTCTGTTCAGATCCCTGTAATCCACACACATTCTAACTTTGCCGCCTTTCTGGGCACGTGAACAATGTTGGCAACCCATGGGGGATAAGAAATGACTTTCACAAAACCCGCATCAAGTTGTTTTCGGACTTCTTTGATCTTCGACATCTCGTGACGAGTTCTTCAAGTTTTGCTTAAGTGAGGCATTCCTCTTCAAAGGCACAACAACAATATCAGATCCAACCCAGCATGTCTTCATAAGACCAGCGAAGATATCGTAATATTCTGAGTAATTCAATCAATCTGCTTCACTGCCTTCTAAAGCGGCCCCAATTTTAACCTCTCCGATCACATCAAGATTGCCTGATTCACTTTCTCAATCTCTTCCCGATGCGGTGGATAACCTTTTCCTCTTGTTCTAACATTCTTGCTATCTCTTTAGGAGTTCACAATCTTCCTCACCTTCTTCTTCGGCTGATCGGATTATCAAGTCATAAAGAGTGATAGCAGAGTCATTATCAAAGGGATCCATTAGAGTGTGGGATTATATCTCGATAATTGATTTTAATGCCTATTTTAGTTTTTTTTAGATGATAAAAGAAAAATAAAGCATTGCCATTTTGGGTTTTAAAATTGTGATGTAAAATTGAAGGAAAAGGAACAAAACATTTGAATGAAAAAGACGTTTTATTTCATGGTAAAATGTTGCATATGCAAACAAGGTGGCCCTACATATGATTCATCGTGCTCGCGTAACACGTGAATTATTGCATGATAATGTAAACAAAAGAAAATTACTTCGCCATCGTGATCTGGACGCAGCCTCCGAGGTCCGGGCTATTGAGCTCCATGCCAGGGACACTGGGACGGATCCACTTATCAATGTCAAACTCGTTGTCGGAATCATCCACATCGTTTGCTTGCCCGGAACCGATGCCAAAGACCGGAGAATCTCACAGAGTATTCAAATCGGTGCTTTAACTGACGTAACAAGGTCAAAACCCAACCCAAACTTGTTGAACTTAGGTGTTACCTCCACCACACACGCCCCAACCTTCGAAGGCCCAAATGACTACGCCTTTGCATCCTTCAAAGATGCCATGGAAGATTCAGTTTATCTTTCTTAGCCTCTTTCGCTGAGGAGTCTTCAAGATGCACCGCCTCAAAGCCTTGAAATGGGTCTCATGAATCTCGCCATCGACTGCAATGGAAGGATGCAAGATGGCTCACAATGTATTCTTCTTCAGACAGATCGTGATAGTTTTCCTTCAACGGGTACACCTTGAAGGGTGATGACCGCCCACTTTGTGGATCCATGGACGCCCAAGAGGCAAGAATAGGCAGGTTGAATGTCCATGACAAAGAATGTTGAAACAAAGAGTCGAGGTCCTATTGATGGGGAGATCCACTTCTAAAATAGATCGCTCAACCATCAAATGCTTTCATAATCAAATCACTAGTGAGTTCGAGACCACCATAGTCTATCTTCATCGCATTTGGGAATCACATTGAGCGAGGAACCAAGATCAACCAACACTGGACAAAGTGGTGCCTCGACATTCTATGGAAATATGCAAAGCTCGTTATGGTTCCATTCCTCCGTGGAAGATCATAACCAGAAACCAAGCCATTGTTCGATATGCTTGCACACACATTTTCAAACCGCCCAACCGATATCTCTTGTGGCACAAAAGCGTGCTTATCACCATCAAGGCATTCGTACTTTAATCAAGCAAAGAGAGAATAGAAATTTCGCAGTGTCCGAGCAAGTCGGTCAATCACCCTAAGTCACTCTTATGGATAAACTTCATAATCTCTATATCCTTCTGTGATCAGATTGGCATTTTGCAAGTCCGGTTGCTTTATAGGTTGCTTGCCCTAGCTTTGCGCAAAGATCCGCCTGAGTTGTATTGTCGGATCGGAGAAAATCCGCTCGGCCGTCGCGCCACTACTCCAAATGATTATCGATTAGCAATATCCAAAGATACCACCCTTCTCGCTGGGGAAGAGGCATCTGCTTCACCCCATGGTAATAAACATCTCAATTCCATAATGCCATGGCACAACTTTATCACTTTCTATATGGCAAAGGACCAGTGCTTGGTAATTGCTAGGGGAATAGACTTTGTCGCAGATATCACAATTGGAGTATAAGGAATGGTAATCACAGACCCGCCTTTGACCTTCTTACCCTTTCGGCCTTGATCAAACCAGAATCGACCATCATTAATCAAACCTCGAATCCCAAATTTCGTGTTTGCATAACTATTGTGAGCAATGCTCACACCTATCATAGACAGCTTCACAACCCGGAAAGACACCTCTTTCAATCAAATACTTCTTGACAAAAGGCAAAGGTGTTTTCACCAAGTCAACATCCATGATCAGATTAAAGACCTCCTCATCTTCCATTACAACAAATTTCCCCATGACGCGCATCGGACTGTAACATTGGTCCAAAGAACTGTGGTCGAGCCTCTAATTCAATGGTCTTTGAATCAATGAGGTCTTGCACCTTGCATTTGAATGCGTAACAATTCTCGATGCTATGCCCCAAGGTTCCGGAATGAAACTCGCAACTAGCATTGGCATCGTAATTTCTGGGCCGCTTATCCAGGGGAGGAGGTGCGAATGCAGGCTTGGGAACAACCAGCTTAAGGCCATTCAAGCGGACAAACAAATCAGCATAACTCATAGGGATAGCATCAAACCTCCTAGGAGTACGGTTCTCTTGTTGTCTTTGGTTCCTGACGCTGGTTTGCCGAGTTTGCGGGGAAGCGGACATAGTCAATGCATCGACCGAGCTTTGCTTCTTCCCCATACACGCAACAAGCTTTCCTTCTTGGGATAACCACCGAAGCTTTCTTAGTACCGAAGAGCTTCCTTCAACCTGCCGGATCTTACCGCATCACCACTCGATCCGCTCACCATAACGATTATCTCAAGAAAGCTGCGTAAGCATGCATACATAATAGTGTCCGCATGTAGTATCGTGAACATATATCATTTCCGCCAACCATGGGTGGTCGAACTCTAGCAGAAGTTCTCCACTTTGAGCGCATCTTTAAATGTTTGCCCCGATTTTTAGGACAAACCCAACAACAGGTGGCGATGGGAGCCATATCAATGTCGAATCGACATTGCGTAGGAAAGCATTCATAAGATCACGCCATGTCCCGATATGGCTCTGCCTGCATGCATATACCACTCTAAAGATGCCCCACGACTCTCTTGAAGAAGTGCATAAGCAATCTCTCATCTTCAGATAAACCGCCATCTTGAGGAAATATGCAAGTGATATGAGTTTTGGGACAGTCGCCCCATTGATTTCTGGTCAACGGCACTTTGAACTTGGAGGAGCCTCACCGAGGTGCCAAACCCAAATCGATAAA
This sequence comes from Vicia sativa, assembly GCA_021764765.1. Classification (NCBI taxonomy): domain Eukaryota; kingdom Viridiplantae; phylum Streptophyta; class Magnoliopsida; order Fabales; family Fabaceae; genus Vicia; species Vicia sativa. Next base: position 89,768,776 of record CM038793.1, on the reverse strand, counting down.
TCCACCAGATAACTTCCGACCTCAACCCTTCAACCGCTTCTTCAAGAAAACTGCACTGTGGTCATCTACGGGAAGTCAACTTCACTACTATTCACGTAATAAAGCTTCGCATTCGATCAAAATCACCGAGAACGAGGACGACTCAACACGATGCCCTTGCATCCCATCATCAAAGAAAACCGCCTCGAGGTGGAGGTGGTGGAGGTGGAAACTGACCAAGAACGGTGCACCGACCACGAAGGTGGTCATGACACCCAAATCAGAATATTAGCTTCAACACGGTCGACTCCACGTAACATCATCAAACCGTTGCGCCGACCATCCTCCGAACGCAGTCCTTTCAACCAAAGCCCTACCTTGTCACCTCGATTCATTGGTGATGACTTCCATGAATTGAGCCATATGTGCATCCATCCGGCTTTTCATCGCGTCCGAAGTTGTTCCATCTATCGCTTCGCTGTCGAGCCTGCAACGTGGAAGTTTGCAATCTTTCAAGTAAACAAAGGCGTAAACCGGGATGAGAACTCCGGCAAAACTCATATATGGCATGTACAGATATGAATGATATGCATGTTATGCATGTAATGGCATATTTGAACATTTCCGTGACTCTTAACACTTTACTCTAGTTTTAGGATTTAACAAGATAATGAACATAAAAGTCTAATATCATGGATCAAATAAGATTACAAGCATTTGAATCAATCATTTTTGTAAATCATGGAAAAGGAGTAATCCCATCAACAGCTCGATGGTGATTTTATAAGACAAATAAAGCATAAATCTAGATATCGACATAGGAAATCCTTCGCCTCGGGTGCACTGATTGAACTCTTGAGACGCCCAACTCTCCAACAAAGAAAGGATAGTTGAACTTCTTTTCTTGGATACGGATTCATACACCAACTCTCGATTATGCATTTTCTTCTTCAAGTCTTCTATTTAAGCCTTTATACTTCTTTTTCCAAGCCGACAACAACTTTTCGATGCTCTTCCCGAGAAATAGAGAAATCTTCGACTGGATCTCTTCTTGGGAATCCGATGCTTCCTTTGAAATACTTGAGCTCGTGGAGCCAACCGTTCTTTGTTTGAGTTGCAACAAGATGCTTATCAAGCTAATGTCTCCTTTTCTTCAAGCAAAAGTCGATTCCGAAAGCACTCGCCATAGTCTCCTTTAGAAACAATATCCGTATCGACTTTGTGGATAAAAGGCCGCCCGTAAGAGAAGGCCATTGACGATCACTATTCTTGTCTTTGATCCATTGGATGTAGAAGCATAGGTCAGATCCTTGCCAAAATATCGCTTCTTCAAGACCGATGCTTTTCCATGCTTGAATAGCTTCTAGCCATCATACCGCAACATCAGCACATCATAATATAGAGTTTCCGCATCAAACTCGCATCGAGGTCCGACCAAAGATAACCCAACCGCCTCACAAAGAAGAGTCTGATTGTAATCGATACCTCCTTATGCCCATGAGAGGGACATTAGAAAGTCTCCGCGAACGGATGATAATCTTCTCACACTCGGTCTTGGACATCTCACGCCGACTTATTAATATCGCGAGATGTGAGACCCATCAATCTAGGAATCCACCTCATGGTATGTCGAGTGTCAAAAGCACCGCTTTGGAAGAAAACCTCAAACCAATGGTATAATAATGGCGACAACAATTTACAACTCCACCCTTCAAGCTGGAGTGAAGGGAATGATAAACATCCCTAGCAAAGTCGAAACAGATTCCGCTGGATGAAAATAGAGATGCTCATATCAACAAATTTGGGCTCGCTTTGGGAACAAGCACATCCCATAGATACAACAGTTAGAATGGCATTGAAACCCTTCCAATCCTCCTTGACAACTTTGGCATTACCCTCCCGAAGAAGAAAACCCAAATGAAAGCCTTTCACGGCACCCTTACTTATGACATTGGCGGATACCACGATTTTGCAAATGAAGAGCTTTGATTTGATCATCAATAGGTCTCTCCACGGAAGCATGAAAAGGTACTTGATGCAGGATAGGAATGTCCAGGATACTGGAATACTCTTCCAATGTAGGCATCAACAAATAATCGGGGAATACAAAGCACCTCAACTCATGGTCATAGAACTGGAAAAGGGCCTGGAGCCCGTCCTTCTGATAATCGGTCAAAGAAGATTTCAACCAAGTAAGAATCCTTCCATAATCCCGGGTAAACGTGAGAACATTCTCAGGGGGAGACTTGTTGGCCATCAAGAGGAGATTCTCGAGAGCAGGAGCGGGAAATTTGTATATTGGTGTTGGCTGAAGATTTTGATATCTATGATTCAAATAGGAATCATTAAGCTCGAAACGAAACAATATCAGTATTCGTTGGAACAAAGGGAATGTCATGATTCAGAATGAAAGAATTGGTTCTTCGAATAAGACATACTGGAACACGAAGCTTCGAATAGCAATTATAATGATATATAGGAGAGGAGCTCAGGGTAGTAGCGGTGTTTAAGAAGCGAGTTCGAAACGAAAGACAGTTCAGATATTTGAAATTCAAACGTGAGCGGGATAAATGGAAGTTCGAATATGCACGCTGGAAACGGTTCGAAGACGTGGAAGCTAGAGAAGCATAGTGTTTTGCATGTCTGAAACGTGGCAAGATCTCATAAGTCGACTGCTATGGTCGAAATAGTATAAATAGAAGTCTTAGTGTTAGGATTTCGTGTGTCATATCTATTGTACTAAAATTCAAGAATATTCAAAATACCACATGGCTAGGGAAACGAATGCACGAATGATGTACGATGATTGCACCAAAACCTTTATTATTCAAGAAAGTATCTTTATCTTTCCAGCTTTATCTTTATCTTGCATCAATGTCTTTAAATTCTTTACATTCAAAGTCATTTAACTTTCCTTGCATTTAAACATTTTCTTACATTTCAAACCCTTTACTTTTTCTCAAACTTTTACAAGAACGCCTTATTTTCCAAAACTTTACATACTTGTTCTTACATTCATGCCTTTACATTTTATGCTTTTACTTTGAAAGTATTTTACATTTAAAAGTCATTTAAACATTCCCATTTATACATTTTCTCAATTCAAATCTTTATGCTTTTACTTGTTCAAATTAGTTTTATATTACTTACATTAAGTCCTTGAACATCATAATCGAAACAACACTTGAACATATATAAAACATTCAAAACAAGTCTTGAACATGAACTTATTTTAAGTTTACACAAACGACATCACCCCATAGGATCAATCTAGTCGATCCGCAAGTTACCGAGGAGTGAATAACGATCATAACGCTTATTTGATAGTTTGAGGACTAGCTGTTGTTTCACCGTAAATCATCGTGAACAAATTGGCACGCTAAAGGGGACAACATTGGTTGTCACAAATTTAAAAATAAGGATTATAAGACATAATTATTATAAAGTCTTTCTGAGTAAATAAAGTTCATTGGTATATGAACCTTAGGAGTGGTAGAATAACTAATAGTAACCAACCCTTACCCAGAAGAAATCGAAATAATAGGATGTCAGATCCAAACAATCCACAAGGGGAACAAACGCCCACATGGAACAGCACTAATGCATCTATTTCGACGGGACGCCCAAAGGCGATCCTCTCCAATGCACACCAAGGCTTCGATTAGTAATATAGCCACGAATGGAACAAGTGGCATGTCAACGAACAATTCGATCCTAGGCAATACAGGAACCACTGGGTATCCTAGGGGATTTGTCCCACCATCAGGGGCACAAACCCATTTTGCTACCCCACCACCAACTAGACCATTCACCGATAGAATAGCCCGTAAATTCTAAGATGGAATGCCAACATCTTTATGGCAGTGTTTACGTACTCGACGCCGAACGCGCCACCACATTTAGGGTCGGATCCGGGCTAATCAATTCATGACAACAACCAAGGGTCAGAGGTTATAGTACGCTGCATGTCTTAACCACGTAGAATCAAATGGCTTTTAGGCAGTTAATGGATGATAGTAACCATAATATGATAGGAGTGTTAGCACAAACTATGCAAGAAATCTTTGTCCCAATAGTTCAAAATGTGACTGTGACAAACAGAGAACGCAGATATATAGTCGAATAACGATTTTCGCCCGCCAGAAGGCGAGGTAGAATCTGCATTGGTTCGAGCGAACGCACTCATATAGAATGTATTGTTGATGACCCACCCATAGGCCAGCCAGAGAGGGAGTTAACTTGGGGCAAGAGCACAAAGGGTAGATGCCCCAGTTGATTCGAGAAGAACCACAAAGGGATTGATAGAACCCCAGTACGGGTCGAAAGATAGATGCCCCTGATTCGAGAGGAACCACAAAGGGGAATTCGAACAGGCAAGGGTCGAAAGACTAGGATTCCCAGCGTTTCGAGAAGAACAACCTAGACCAGTTGTCATGGTAGGTCGAAACCAAGATGCTAATGCAGTGCTCCATAGGGTTCGAAATGACAATATCTTGGCAGAAAATAACCTAACCACCATGATAGAGAGGATCATGGCCCAAAACGGTATTAATACTGTGATTAGAAGGCCAAATTATGCCTCCCATAGCGTATTATGTAATGCATACTGATTTACCAAGGGGGTACAAGATCCCTAAGTTTACAAAGTTTGCTGGAGATACTAATGAGTCAACGGTCGAACACATAGCCAGGTATCTGACTGAAGCAGGAGACATAGCGAATAATGAGAACCTTAGGATTAAATACTTCCCAAGTTCTCTCACTAAAATGCTTTCACATGGTTCACCACTTTGCCCCTCGATCCATAGATACCGACCCTTCTTGAAAGATTGTTCCATGAACAATTCTATATGGGACAACCCAAGATAAGTCTAAAAGAATTAGCAAGTGTTAAGAGGAAGTTTACCAACCCATAGATGAGTACTTAAATAGGTTCGCACTTTGAAATCTAGATGTTTCACAAGAGTCCCCGAGCATGAGTTAGTCGAAATGGTCACGTGGCCCGGACTATTCTATTCGAAAGAAATTAGACACACAATACTGAGGGACATGGTTCACTTGATAGGGTTCGACAAGTCGAAAGACTAAAGGCCTAAAAGGCCGTGGCTTTCAAAAGTAATAAAAAGAAAGAATTTCCTATGTCGAACGGAGGAAGTTGAACACTATCCCTAATCAAGAGGTCAAATAGATCTCATGAATTGAAACAGCTCCACCTTACTCTTGTAAACTTTAGTCCCCACGAAAGGGAAAGAAATTGAAAATGAGAAAATGACAAGTTTCCAAAGAAGGTATATACCTTCGATGTAACAAAGTGTGATGAGATCTTCGATTTACTTGTCAAAGATGGCCAATTAATAGTGCCACCAAACGTCAAAATACCTCCCTTAGATCAAAGAAAGAAAAGAGGATTTTGTAAATATCATAGTTTCTAGGCCACAAACCTCACAAGTTTCTTTTCGTGGACCCGATTCAAAACGCAATTAAGGATGATGATTAAAGTTTGGCCGATAAACCAAAATGAAAGTGGATGAAGACCTCTAGATATTGCGTACACCAACTACTCCGAGCCTTCAAGCATTGGAGAAATCAATATGGTGGAAGGTACTAAGGGCCACTACATTGAAAGAGGAAAGCACCGAGAATGAAGGTCGATGCCGGTCGGGTTAACAATGGAGTCATCAAGACGCCCGCAAACAACGAGGGACTTCGATCGAATCCACGCCACCAAGAGTTTCAAAGAAATCAAAGCATGAGGGCCGTGAAAACCGTAAGAATTGACACAAAGCCATCAAGGCCCGAGGCTCAAACCGAGAAGGTTCAGACACAAAGTAGGCCTCACCACAAAGAGATCCGGGATACCTTAGGGGAAACCAGGAAAGTTCGACTATCTCGTAAAATATTCGCCCGTAGAGTTCAAAATCCGAATCAAGACGCTAAGCCCACAGACGGGAGATGATGATGCAATAGGGAAGATAGAGATGGTGGCATTCCTAAGAAGAAAGTCTGACACCTTAGGGGAACCCAAAGGAAAATTTGATTATCGTAAAATACTCGCCGTAGAGTTCAAAGATTCGATCAAGACGCCAAACCATCGTGACGGGAGATGATGTTGAAAAAGGTGAAGATGTGGATGTCAATATGGTGGATCTGGAGAAACCCTGTTCTGAGATGCAGGAAATGGAAAGATACCTTGAAAAGGAAAAATACAAAATGGAGGATGGCTATGCTGCAGACACCAGCCTCAAAGAATATCTCATGCTATGCCACAAGGGAAATGCTGAAATGATGCTTTGTCCAAGATGTAGCATCATATGTAACGAGAGGACTGCTGCAGAGTTCGAAAGAAAACAAAGGGCTCGAACTGGAGTAAATTGGTGCCAAGATAACCAATTGTTCAGATGTTACCCTAGGGCTGGGGAGAGTTTGTTGGAGTTCTTAGTTCGTTGTCACAAAGGGGCAACAAAGTGCGTGATTTGCCCAAGATGTTCAGCAGCATATGACCAGAACATGGCTGGAGCATTCGAAACGATTCCCTTCGCCCCATGCTGGAATCACAAGGAAGTTGGTCAGATGAGTCAGCACTTTGATGGTAATCACATTCAACGAAAGCCTGATAGCCCATATCCAAAAGGTGCTCGAAGGGTGACATTCAAAATCCCTGCTGAAGTACCAACAGACAAATGGCTGCAAGTCAAAACCAATAAGGGGAAGGATAAATGGAGAGAGGTAATGAGCGAAATGCGCGTCATGCCATGGTGTATAGGAGACAATTCAATACTGCGAAAAGGGAGGAACTAAGACTAGAGAATTATAAAGGTAAGAATCCCATGTCAAGATCCCAATGGCGAAGGCAGCAGCGAATTCGAAAGGATAAAAGAGAAGCCTTGGCAGATAAAGGAGCTGCTTCGACCACCAATAAGGAAGTGTCAAGTACCAACAAGCCAATTACAACAAACAATCAACCTGAAGATCAACCTCCTGTTAGTCGGAGACTTTTCTTCGAAACACAACCAGATGAATCAAAAGAATATACTCCAAGTCCAGAAGAAGACGAGGACATGCTGACAGATAACTTCGAATAGGAGGGGGAGTCATCACTCAATTTAAACTGCAATGTGGTATCTGTATTACCATCTGAGTTTTGGCCAAGAGACCGAAATCGAGGAGCATGAGGAAGAAGATACCATAGACTTGATGAAGCACATACCAGTTTGCTACTATGTAATGGACAACGGTGCGGTCGAAGAGCAGAACGCATTCTTCGAACACCCAGAGCCAGCAATGAAGAATCACTTGAAGCCATTGTTCATTCGAGCAAAGGCAGGAGCCCATGGTGTGAACAAGGTCTTAGTGGATGGAGGTGCTGCAGTTAACTTAATGCCTCAGTTTATGCTGAAAAAGTTAGGAATACAAGAGAGTGATGTCAAACCACACAACATGGTCCTATCCAATTATGAAGGGAAAGTAGGCAAATGTCGGGGTGGTGTGGAGCTAACCGCCTGATCGAACAGAGGCCTACCATGTTTATGGTGATCGCGAAGGCTAATTATAACTGTCGCTAGGAAGAGAGTGGATTCATGGCGAGGGCAATTTTTCACAATGCACCGTAGATTGGTGCCGTGGAGAGAAGATGGTATAGTGGAAAATATCAAGGCACTGTAGTTACTTCATGACAACAATTAACTGGTTAGCAAAAGGAATTATGACAAGTATTTGGCAAGAATAGCTCCTTGTACACCAAGTGACGAAATGAATGAAACAAGAGATGCACATTACTATATGACCCTTCGCCACGACGGTATGTACTGGGACAGAAAAATAATTAAGGGGGACGAAGGAGTCGAAGGGACTTTGCAAAGACGGCCACCAGGCTGGGAGTTCAAGATCCCGCTCATGATCGAGTCCTTCTTCGAAAGGATTTCGGCCTATATGGCTGAGAATGAATGGAAAGCGGTTTCAGAGGCTGCAATAGAAAAGACAGTTGAAATAAACAAACTCGAAGGGAATGGTTCGAAAGACCCACCCTGCGAAGAAAGCGAAATAGATCAAAGGCTTGATGCCATATATGATACAAAACCCTTGGGCTTCGATAAGGATCCTACAAACTCAGGCGCTAAGATGTTAGCACAAGATCCACTCGAAGAGGTGAATTTGGGGGATGACAGCACAAAAAGAATAACTTATATAAGCGCCAAACTCAGCCCAAGTCTTAAGCAAGAGGTGATCGAAGTCCTCAAGAAACACAAAGATTGCTTCATGGACTATGACGAAATGCCCGGTTTGAAAAGAGAGTTAGTAGAGCATGATTCGATTAAGGATGGTAAGAAGCCCATCAAACAAACTCCCGTGAGGTTCGCGCAAAGAAGACTACAAAGATCAAAGCGGAGGTCGAAGGTTGCCGCTGCAAATTCATCAGAACCACAAGGTATATCGAATGGTTAGCAAATATAGTACCTGTTATTAAGAAAAATGGTTCATTGAGAATATGCATAGACTTTATGGATTTAAATACTGCAACCCCCAAAGATCAATACTCTATGCCCGTGGCAAAAATGTTAATAGACTCGCAGGATTCAATACCTAAGTATACTAGATGGATACTCCGTTATAACCATTTTTATTGTCAAGATGATGCTAAGACGACATTTCGCTGCCCGTGAGCCTTAGGCACCTATGAATGGGTAGTGATGCCTTTGGTTTAAAAATACTGGGCAACTTACCAAAGAGCAATGAACTCCATCTTTCATGATTTTATTGACACATTTATGCAGTGTATATTGATGACATAGTCATCAATCCATATCCGCAGTAAACCCATCTCGCATCATTTGAGCCAATCATTCGAAAGAATGAGAAAACATGGCTTGAAATGAATCCTCTTAAATGTGCATTTTTGTGCAGAGATTTCTGGCTTTGTGGTTCATAAAAAGGAATCGAAATCAACGTAATAAGACCAAAGCCATCATGGAGACTAAAGCACCCACATCGAAAAGGAGTTGCAATCACCGGGAAGATTAATTTTCTCTAAGATTCATTTCGAATCTAAGTGGAAAACACAAGCTTTCTCTCCACTACTGCCTAAAGCAAGGTCAAGCTTCGAGTGGAACGGCACATCGTGAGGCCTTCGACAAGATTAAGAGATATCTCTCTCACCTCCCATCTTGTTCCACCTTCATGGGGAAAGCCCATGAGATTGTACATATTCCGCTCGAACTTACTATAGGTAGTATGTTATTAAGAAGATAATAATGGCATCGAAAGAGCCATATATTATTTAAGTAGGTTGTTGAATGATGCGTAAACTAGATATAGTAATATAGAAAAGTTGTGTCTTGTTTATACTTTTCTTGTATGAAACTCAAGTATTATATAAAACCCGCTGATGTTTATGTTTCATCTCATTTCGATGTTATCAAACACATGTCATCAAAACCAATAATGCATAGCGAATTGGTAAATGGCTTTAGCCTTGACAGAATATTCTTTGACTTTCATGCCTTTAAGAGTCGTGAAAGGTCAAGTAATTTCTCGATTGTGGACCATTCATTGGTCGAACAAACACATGGTGAAACAACCAACAACATCATCCGATAACTATATCAATGAAGTCGCCATCGAACGCTTTTATCTCGCAAAAGGAGAAAGGTGAACGATCGCGAAAACCTAAAAGGATAAGGCACGGTCTTCTAACGAGATAGGGTAGGGAATCTATTACGCAAGGGAAGGTATTAGCACCCCACGCCGCCTGTAGTACTCTACCAGATCCACTTCTACTTTCTGTCAAATGGGTGTGTTTAAATCTATTTACTGCTTAATTGCTATACCTGTATGCTAAAAAAAGAATGCATGTGAAAGAAAATAAAAATAAAGAAAACACGGGGAAAAGAAGGAAGTATTTACAAAGTTTGCTCGATCGAGCCCCGTGACAAGATGCCACGATTCCCTCGCAATGGGAAAGTCGAGCTACCAGTAGTTCGCTCACATGTTTTGATGGGTTATGTGTTTTTTAATTATGAAAATAATTATAAAAAAAAAACAAAAGAAAACCCGTAGGCAAAAAGGTTTGCATTTGGTTGGTTGTTTTTACCTTTGAAAAAGGAGTTTGAACCATTATTAAGTGTTTTAATTTGCAAATGAAAAAGAAAACAATTTTTAGTTTTATTAAATGCATGAATGCAAAAGAAACTGGAAAACAAACAAGGGAAACTATCTAATGCTATCCCTAATGTCATCATGCATGGGTTACATCCTAAGGTCTAACTCGAATCACTAACTAAGGTAGAATCGAGAGAATCCTAAAGGAACATGCAAAGGTTTACCACCTAGATCTATGTCTATCTCGAATCGCCAACTAAAGTGGAGTCGAAGATGACAAAAAAGGATGGAAAAGGTTTACAACCTAAGTCTATGTCCATCTCGAATCACTAACTAAAGTAGAGTCGAAGACGCCAAAAGGGATGAAGCAAACAAGTGCTTTGACAGAAGCACACAAACAATGCAATGCAAACAAACAAATGACACACAAGCGCAGGAAAAGGAGGAAGTCCCATAGTCTCGACAGTAACGAGCATACCGTGAGTCAACCAGGAGCCGACACATCCAATTCCCGCTGAAGAGTTAATGATGCGGTTCGCAATAAATGCGAACCCGTGAAAGCGTGGAGAGTCGAATAGGGACTTTGCCACTTTTATTGACTCGATAAAGAAAGCAACACGATTCGCAGCGGAGTCGACACGGACTAGAACCGGCGGGGTTCGTTGTTGACCCTACCCGCTTGCCCATATCAATGACTCGATGACATGAAATATAAAAAGCTGGACTTCGCTTAGTGGTACCACGCCGGGTGTCCTAACCACTGACCTATGCAAGCACAAATGTAAACACTTATCGAAAGTTACCTCCCTATGTATGGAGGATTTAAACAAACCAAACACAATTAGCAAACTAATTGCCCTAAACGGGTCTTTAAATAAACCAGAGGGGTTCCCGAACATGCTCCAACCACGAAGCCCTTCATGCATCTCTATTCCCACTTCTCATGGCAAAAGAAAGTCAGAAGCCCTACTTCTCATGATATCTAGGAAAGTCAAGAGAATGCAATAAATAAAGTAAAATAAATACCGACGGATATTAAATCCAAGAGCACGCAGCTGCAATACCCGAAAACTTCAAGTGTCACCGATACGCAAATAAGAAATCCGTGAGAAATATGCGAAGCACAAAAAGCGTAATGTGTCATACACATCAAGCAAATACACCAGTATAAGATCATAATCCGCATAATACAGATAAAGGATGCGAGATGCACGGTCAAGAATGTGTGTCTATACACACTGACGATATCCAATAAACCCGCATAAAATATCCGATAATACGATGTAGCGGGCACACACAAGTGTACGAGCAACAGGTGTGGATTCTATACATCCAAAATCAATCAGATAACCTGCAAAAGATGGTAAAAACCAAACAGACAGATACAGAATACACACACATGTGTGTACCATCAGATCAATGGATTTTATAAGTCCCAATCGATGGTATAACGTTTCGCGTACCTCGCATACAAAACAGAATATCATAAACGGCAATGCGGCTTTTAAATAAAGCATAAAACGCGAGAAAATGGTTATTTACAATGAAATCGAAATATCAAAATAAATTCGAAACTTTACTTACAACCCTAAGGTAAGGTACACTTTCAACTATGATTAAATGGTATGAAAAGTATCTTAGAGTTTCTAAAAACAAATATGGCAATATACTCTTAAGTCAACTATAAAAGAAAAAAAACATCTAAATGTATTATTTAAAATGAATTAGAATTAATTGCAAAAATATTAAAAAAATGTCAAAAATAATCTAATATCCTAAAAATATCAGAAACTATTTTTATTACATTTTTTATGATTCGATAAAATCGAAATCGGGAATTAAATTAAACTATATGTCAACATGTGAAATGTAGAAACAGGGGGGTATATCACAGAATTTCTGAAATAAACTAAACTGTGTTATATGGCGTGCTGGGCCTATTAGCAGGGGAGTAAGAGCAGTAAAACGCACAAGGTCCAGTTCAAAATCGCACTAAGCCTTTTTCAGTCCAGTTTTTGTCCAAGTCCAATTCTCTTTTTTTTTTACAACACATTTTAATCGATTTTCTTTATTATAATGTCACACTATTCTACAAAGATGACACGCTTTAACATGTATATACAACATTTATGTCAATTGGTCATAAATAATTTTAAGTTTATTCGCATCTTTTTATTGATATTTTTATAATGTCACGCTTATTTTTATATCATGTAACACTTATATCAAATGGTCATTACAACTTAAATGAGTCAGATTTTTAATTAAATTAAATAAAGGACACGTGTCGATACCTGGTTGGTTAAAGAAAAACACATGAGCCAACGCGGACAAGCCACGCCGAGGGCTAGCATGGGATCGCCGGAACACCGTCTCCTCCGGCAAAAGGCAGCGTCATTCACGGCGACGATCAGAGCAGAATCTCCCCGAAAATTCGAACGAACACCTGCCTGACTCGGTTTCATCCATGGATTCCGAATTCGATCCTCATTTTTACCAACCCCGATTCTATCATCCCGAAATCACGACGAAGAAGAACGAGATCCCTGGGAAGGTTTGATGGATTTTACTGTTTCTTTAGACAAACCTCTCTTGACTCCTATGAATCCTCAAGTCGGTGAATAAGAAGCCAAACTGCTTCGATGATTTGTTGGCGATAATGCAGAATCAGAATGAAAAGAAAGCTTCAAAGAACTTGATGAAACCTCGCCATTGAATCCACAACTGGATCTCCGTTCTTGAATCTGTTACGCACGAATCAATGAGGGAGAGTGAATGATGGAGGTAGATCCATTTCTGTTATGATGAAGAGAGGTAACATCGTCGGGGATTTCTGTCACGGCGATATTTCGCTGTTACCGGCGGTGAGTAAGGAGAATCTGGTCATAATTATCGTGGAAGAAACGTCAAAGATGGTTGATGACGGCAAAGATAACGGGAGGACGAAAGAGGAGTTCGTCAGCGGAGGTTAGTTATTACGGTTTGTGGTGAGATGAGAGAGAAGAAGAATGGTTGAGGGAGTGACTGTTATGGTCATGTTAGAGAGGAGAGAGGATTCTCACGCTGGCCAAAGGAGAGAAAGATGAGGAAGAAGAAGGATGGTGGTGTTCGGAAAACTGAAGGAGGAAAACGTGGTGGTTAGAGAAGCATGAGAGGCATGGAGTTGGTATGGGAATTATGTCTATGCTTTGTTATGGTGATGGTGCAAGAAAAGCGAGAGAGAGCTATGGATTCTCGCTATCGGGCTTCGTGAGAGCGAGAGAAAGAAAATGAGCAATGAGGGTGGTGAGAAAAAGATGCGAGGGAGATTATGGTTTTTTAATTGAGGGAAAGAAGAGGAAAATGAATGATGGTGAATCTTTGTTGTTACAGGGCGAAGAAAAGGTGAGGAAGATTGAAGAAATTGTTAATTATTGTTACAATATGGAAGGTTGTTGGAAAAGAAAAGAAATGAGGGAGTTTTTGCCATCGTTAATTGTGTAAAAAAACATAAGAGTGTGATGGTTGTATAAATTAAGAGAAAGAAAGTGGTGAATGTTGTTACTATCCAATGAGAATGCCGTGGGGTTCTTTCTCTTATGCAGCCAGCTTGCAAATTTTTGAAATGATTTCTCTTTTTTTCAAAAGCTTCAGTTGCAAAATACATGCACCACAACATGCCTTACTTCACGGTGCCTAATCTCGGAACACACGCCTTTTTGACACAAAATCGAAAGACCAAAGTTGTAGAGCATACTTCCGTGAACAATTTTCATGTTCGAGTTTTTCGATTCGAGACCCGTAGTCGCCTAAAATGGACCTCAAGTCAGCAATCATAATTGTCAAAATACCGGCGACGACGGCAATAGTTTACCGCATGCTTTCCTTGGACTTTACAACCTTATAACTTTTTCAATACTCGACCGGATGACTCGAACCCGGTACCATTGGAAAGCTCGCGTGACATAGAATAAGTTTGTAGTTCGACAAAAATCCAAACGAAGCCTTTATCATCGAATAAAAAGTGTTTGAAAATTGTCGTATGAGTGTTTGATGAAATGCTTGGCCTGGCCGGGCAACCGTGCATGCCTTGTAGTAATTTCCAACTTCAAGCCTTCAGTTACGGCGCTCCGTATCTCCCAGCTCTGACGTCCGAAACGAAAAAGTTTCTAAACGGAACTTGTAGAATACATGGCAAACTTCATCTTTCGTGTTCGGAGTTTTTCCATGCGGCGATGGGATCGACGATAAAACAGCTCCGAATATGCGCACACCAACTGTTTGATGAAATGCGTCCACAACCATGGCAAAAATATGCATGCTGTCTTGCATTTTAACAACTTCAAACTACAAACTGCGGCGCTCCGTATCTTCTAGCTCTGACGTCCGAAATGGAAAAGTTTCTAAACGGAACTTGTAGAAGGAATTACGAACTCCAACTTTCATGTTCGGAACTTTTCCGTGCGGCGACCGAATCAATGACGAAAACAGCCCTGAACATGTGCACAAAAACTGTTTGAATCTTACAAACATAACGAATTCTCATTTTCCGAGCTTTATAACTTCCGATCCGTGTCCCGAATGAATTTGACTCCTTGAACAAAGTTTCATATCGCCGTGAGATGAACAACTTTTCAGTTGAACACTTTTTAATTCGGAGCCACGAACTATGGTAAAATCGACCCTGAAGCTGTCAGCTTGAGCATAGAAACAAACACTTCAAAATATTTCTAAGTGTTGAAATTTTGAGAAATGATAAACTGTAACTTCCGAGCTCCGTAATTTTTGATCCGTTTCCCGAATTGATTCGATTTCTTCAGCAAAGTTGTAGATTTCCGTTAAATGAACAACTTTGAGTTTGAACTCGATCCGAATCGACGCCTCGAAACACGTGTAAAACGTCTCCGAAGTTGAGCGCTTGAACATATTAAAAACACTTAAAATTTTACTAAGTGTAAAACTTCAAAAGTTATGAACTTCAAACTTCGGAGCTTTATAACTCGAAATTCGGGCATTTCTGGAAAAATCTCCACAAGGACAAAGTCGGAGTACAAAATGCGCTCTTTCCAACGACTATCAATTCACAAACTTCTGACCACAGACGGGCAAGATACGGATACGACAACATGGCTCCGTGAACACAAAGCACTTAAAACTTAGAAATTTTTTCTAAGTCCAAGATTACTTAAAATGCAAGAAACCTCATTTTCAACCGATTCTTCCGATTTTTTTCTCAATAAATGATCGCATTTTCTCAAACGTCGACTTTTGACAATAATTTTGACCCGATATTCCGCCCGGTCAAACTTTGACTTTTGTTGACTTTTTGATACATGCTCTCAAATATCATTTTATCCGTCCGTTCTTGATTTTCTGATGAATTGCGTGGACCGATAAGCCGTATACGGATACTTCACCACTCACAGAAGGCCATATAATCAATTCGGGCTCAAATATTCGACCACCACACACTGTAGTTCGAAACTGTAATCGACATCCACCTGATAGGCTATCAGAACTCCGAAACTTAATTCTCGATAGATAATCAGAAGCTTCTAAACACACATATCTTGCGTATTGAGAGGACGCTTAAAGTAACAGAACTTCAGATATCCAGCTTTCGAGAACCAAACCTCTTCTTCAAAATTGTACAGATTCATACGATTGAAAAATCAGGAACCCATGGCTAATGAATGAATGATATGTATGCAATGCACCTATTGATCAAGTGTTAGCCAATTTTTTATTAGTAAAATGAAGAGGGCGAATTTTGGGGTGCAACAATGGGTTATGTCGAAATGCAACCTTGGAAGCTATACTTTGATGGTTCAACTCACAGAGAGGGCAGTGGTGTTGGAGTTCTTATAATTTCTCCTGAAGGAATTCCAACAAAATTCAAGTATAAGTTAGATGGTCCTCGTTGCTCAAACAACGAAGTGAATAACACGAAGCCCTCATTGTTGGACTCAAGCTTTGGAATTGGGGCAACTAGAGTCGAAATCAAAGGTGATTCAGAGTTAGTGGTCAAACAGATAAAGAAGGAATATAAATGCATAAAGGAAAATCTGATGACATACTTTGTCATAGTTAATAGGCTACTCAAAAAATTCGAATACATAGATATTCAGCACATACCAAGAATAGAAAATCAAGAAGCAAATGACCTAGCACAATTGGTTTGTGGTATAAAGTTTCGCAAAAACTTTGAGGACTTGATCGAATAAGAGGAATAGTCATGGCTACTAGACTTACACCATCGATCTAGAAAATATTAAATTAAGTTACGTGATCAAGATAGGTTCAAGTATTAGCCATAAACACTTTAGCGTATACATTGGTAAATCCATTAATAAGGTATTTAGAAAATCCAACATTGAATGTGGACAAAAATAAAATATGAGCATTGTCATATGTCCTTATGGGAAATGAATTGTTCAAGAAGACCCAAGAAGGCGACATCAAATGTTTGGGAGAAATGAGGCATATTTAGCATTATCAAGTCCACAATGGGGCATGGGGCACATCATGTGCCATAAAATGAAGTGGTCATATTTCGATATGGTATGATCGCCCAAGATGCTCAAAGATTGTATAGATTTTGCAAAGGATGTGAAGAATGCCGAAACATGCAGGATTCAACACGCCCCGCAAGTGAGTTGCATTCGATCATCAAACCATGGCCCTTTAGAGGACGGGCCTTAGATTTAATAGAGAAATCAACTCGCCATCTAAAGGTCGAAATATATCTTAGTAGGAATAGACTATTTTACCAAGTGGATCAAGCAATACAATTAGTAGTGCAGATCAAGAGGCTATCATCGAATTCATACAAACAAATTATCTATAGGTTCGATTGCTGAGAGCATAACCACGCATCAAGGATCTGTGTTTACTGGTAAAAAGATGCAAGAATTTGCCCAAGAAATGGGGTTTAAGTTGCTAACATCAACACCATATTATGCTCAAGCAAATGGTCATGTCGAAGCAGCCAACAAAGTAATAATAGGTTTGATTAAAAAACATGTTGGTAAAAAACCAAGAAATTGGCATAAGACTTTAGATCAAATACTATGGGCCTGTAGAACATCTCCTAAAGAAACCACTAACACTACACATTTCCAATTAACATTTGGTCATGATGCAGTCTTACCAGTAGAAATTCATCTACAATCAGTTCGAATCCAAAGACAAAATGAAATCCCATCTTCTTTATATTGGGAAATGATGATGAGTGAGTTAGTCGAATTAGATGAAGTTAGATTGCATGCATTGGAAGTCCTGATGAGGCAGAAGGAAAGAGTGGCCAGGGCATATAACAAAAGGGTGAAAGGTAAAACATTCAGTATTAATGACTTAGTCTGGAAAGTTATATTTCCCATGGACAAGAAAAATAAAGCATTAGGTAAATGGTCACCCCATTGGGAAGGACCGTTCCGAATAGTAAAAACATTTTCAAATAACGCATATGAGATCGAAGAGTTGGCAAGTGATAAACGAATCCTAAAGGTTAATGGGAAATACCTAAAGAAGTATAAGCCACGCCTGCAAGAGATTCGAATAACAATAACATAATCCAACATAGTGAAGATATGCCAAAATGGTAAATTAAAGTTGCCAAAATGGCATTGTTTGAGTAATACAAAGCACAGTCAAATTAGTATTCCAAGCATAATAAACAGACAGTCTTTAGAAATAAGTGTTGCTCCTTAATCGATCAAAAATACTCCTAAAAGACTCAAGCTTTTGTTGATTGAAGCGCTTGGCTCCTTCTAGGATGGCAACTTCGCCCTTGAATTGCTCAGCTGCTTCTGTCTCTGCAAGCCCTTTGTTAAGGAGTTCTTCGAATCGATTACCAAAAGTGTTGGACTCATATGCAAGCTGTTGTTGTTGGGCCTCTTTGATTTTGTGTTGAAGTTCCTGAATCTGTTTCTCCCAGAGAAGAATGGACTGAGCTCGAAGCTCATAATCAGTTTTAGCCTGTTGTTTGATATGCACGGCATGCTCTTCAACTTCTTTAGTAAGCTTCGAGGCATGTTCATAAGCAGCGTCCATTGCAGCTCGCTTCTCTTGGACTTTGTTGGCAGCAAATTCATTTTGGAGGAGACACCCAGTTACGTTATCTATCAAAGATTGCAGTTCGAACAGGATGATGCTAACTTCCAAGGAACAGGTGGTGAGGTCAACTTGATTAAGAAGTCCCTTCATGATAAAGCAGGCTGTACTGTCTTGTCTGAGTACTTCGAATAAATCCACATCTAGGATTGTTTTCCTAATCTTATGAAGAAGTACAATCCTATCATCAGAAGGTGTTGAATCAGTGGTCGAACCAAAGCCTTTAGGAAGTGGGTATCCTCTCGAGCCGCCTTAGCCTTCATGTACCCAATAGGTCATTTTGTTTTAAAAGGTTTAACTCCTCTTCAGCTGTCTGGCACTTGGAAGACTCTGGGAGTTCCATACGTAATGGAGTAACATCCATTTCAACGTCCATTGGTTCATTAGTGGGAACATCATCACCTTCATTATTTGCTTCTTCATCATCCTCTTCATCATCAATCAAGTCCACTACCTCGATGTTATCATTTTGATTACCACCAGCATCAGACTCCGTCCCCTCGCTCGAACCTTCGTGAGCATCTTCTCCTTCTTCATCCTTAGACCCTTCCTCACTCGAATCCTCGCTCTCCTGAGAGGGGCAAGCCTTTTCTTCTTCAACTTGGGTAACCTTTTCTTGAGGAGTCTGGAGAGGAGATTTTGGGTGAGAAGTTTCTGGAGGCACTTCCTCAGCAACTTCATGTGTTGGTTCATTTGTTTCTTTAAGAGGAGGCGAAGGGCTTTGGTCATCCGGGTCTCGTAAGCTCCGCTTGAATTGCCATATTAGAAGAGCCTTTGTTCGCATCAGACATTTGAATCTCCATGAGGAGAAGAATGGATTGAAGCAGCTGTTTGTGGGGGAGGAGTCGAAGTAGTTGGGATCGGAGTTGAATCATCCTACATAAATAAAGAAAGATTATAAAACTTGTATTAAGGTACGAATAGCTATCTTTGTAAAAAATTCAAATTCAACTCACCTGTGGATTGTCTGAAGAAATGTTGCTGTCTATGTGTTCCAACATTACGTTGGAGGTCGAAGGTGGATTTTTGGATTTTTGTGAGGGAGCAACATTCCTAGAATCGAGTCCAGAGACGTTAGTATCTTTTGAAATGTCTTTTTCTCGCTTCTTCTTCAAGTTGCAGAACTTTCCCACCTCGAGAGTCTTCCCACTCGTACTAGGTTTTCTCTTCTTTGGAGTAGTTGGTGGGAGTTTACTAGTCTGAAATGGTACAAACATAAGTTAGAATTCAATCATAAATTTAAGCCTATTCGAAAGACCAGAGTAAACTGTTTACCTTTGGGGTCGGAGCAATTGCTTGAGACGGAGTAGTTGTTGGAATTGGAGAAATGGTTGGACTTGGAGCAATAGTGTTTGTTGTTGTTGTTGTGGTTGCAGGAGTAATTGTTGGAGTTGCTTTGGGCACATCATCATTTGTTTCATTGGTTTGTTGAGAGCTGCTTCCTTCTTTGGCCTTCGATGCAACAATCTTGATTCTGATGGCTGAAAATCGAAACAATTAAGACGAAATGTTAAAATAAAGAAAATAAGAACTATTTGGGGATTTCCCAAGCATTCGCACCTGCGCCTTCATTCGAAAGAATCGACATGGCAGAAAGGTCATAGCGAAGATGCCCTGGGAAATTATGGAGCCAATGTCGAGCCCATGTCACAGCCTCAGATGGCTTTGGTTTCTTTAGAGATTTGTATTTGGACATCTCTTTGCAAGTCAACCACCAAGGGTATGGAGGAAACCAAGCCAGAGCCAGATCTGAGGTAGGTAGTCTGGGAAACTTAGGTGGATGCATTTCGAGTGCCAACCTATACCTATCCTCGTGTGACAACCTCAAGGAAGTCGAACTTAGAGACTTTTTCAGAAATTTTTCTTCAAGGTTTGGGACGCCGATATAATCGTGGACTCCAAGTGTGGGATCGTAAGTTGTTTCGAAGTAATTCTGGAAAGCTCTAATCTCTTGAGCATGAGTAAGCATACCTTTCTTTGTGTGTACCTGCACATCGAATGCAGCAGTTAGTTTCTCTTCGATGGTGAGAGTATCAAACATACAAGATTGGTAGAATTTAGTCCACCAATCCAGAAAACCTTTAGATGAAAAATAAGATGGTTCAAAAGAGATTAATTTGAATTGAGCAAATCCTTGATATTGTTCTTGCCGCAGCTTTTCTAGCCTTGAAGGTTCGACCGGAGGTAATAGAACTATGAGTCTGAAAGAGGGGTTCAGGAATTAGTTGACATAAACCAAATTGTCTCGAAACGAAGTTGGGTTGATAGGCAAACAGAAGAATTTGATTCTTGGTTGGAGTGATTCTTGAAGAGATTAGTCTTGGGAGCAAGAAGGCTTTCTAGATATCTTGGATTTCTTTAGTCTTAGCAGCCTCCGAAAGGGACATAGTGAACCATGCTGGTCCATGAGTCCTTGAAGCGAAAGGCGCCATAGTCTCTTCAAATTTATGCTTCTTGGAGAAGAGCATAATATATTGTGAGAATAGAATCTGGAAATCAGCCTTATCATCACTTGGAGTCAGTCTCCTTAGCCTTGTGCCTTCAACATTTCGATCCACTATTTCTGGATCTTGCTCAACAATAGTATCAGCAGTAGAGAGTGAAGATTCGAACATGGCATTAAGCCATAACTGGAGCAACCAGAAAGGACCAGCTAGCAAGACATTCTTAGGGGTGTGAGATTTTAAGCTCAAAACAGCTGACCTCAAACTTTCATAAAGGTCAACTAGTAAGAGTTCACTTAAATTAATCCTCCTATTTTCATGTAAATCCCTTGCTAGAGGAATAAACCTGCTGGCTACTTGAAGTGACCTACTGCAGAAAACATATCTTGATAACCAGAGGGTGAGAAAGGCAATATGTTCGACATCAGAGACACTATCACCTTCAGTGTGATAATGACTGATAAACTTGGAGAAGCTGGCCAATTTTACGTCGAAGTCAATGATGCTTGAATGTTCCTCAGAATCAGGAACATATGTCTCTCCTACTGGTGATAATCCAGTGATAGCAGTTATATTAAAGAACGTAGGTGTGATCATCCCTCTAGGAAGGTGAAAGGTATTATAAGTACTATCCCAAAAGTACAGGGATGCAAAAAGCAAAGGGTGGCTGTAGGTGAAGCCTGGTTTCGATAATTTAAGGAGATTATAAATACCTAGTTCCTCCCACTGATGGGATCTCTTAACCTCCACTTTAGAAAACCAGTTTTGGTACGCTACATCAGCAGTAGGACAAGATCGAAATGGTTTAAAATTACTTTTAACATAGTCCAAAATAAAAGGATCCTTCGAGGGAGCCACAGGGGTTTCTACGGTCTTTGGAGCAGAGGGTTCATTAACATTGTCAGTTTCTAACCTAGGGGTTTCCATTTTGTTGAACAAAGGTTTAAAATCATAGCAAACAGGGAAGATGGTTCTAGTATCCTTCAGAATCTCAAAAACCGTGAGAGGGCCCATTAGGGCAAATCTCTTTCCAGAGGCATTGGTTGGGATTAATACCTGGGAAGAATACAAGAGTTCTTGCTCTTTGGAGACGCCTTGAGGTATAAGCACGGATTGGCCTTGGTGAATACCAACTTTGCTTTCCAGGATCGTTCCAGCATTCTTGTTCTTCTTCTTAGAAATCTTTTTCACCTGAGATGTTGTTGAAGACATTGTTGGAGGTTGTTAAGAATTTAGGGTTTTTTGACAAGAAGAAAGGAAAAGAAGATTCGAGTGTGGAAAAGAGTAGAAAGACCGAGTCTGCTTGGTTTTATAGTAAGGAAGTTGAAGCACTCATCAACTAAGGCCAAGATACGTGGAAGACGTGGGTTGATACAAGGTGAGGTGGCGTAAGCATTGGTAATAAGCATGATTAAAGATAATCATTGTCTTTAATAACCGCACCATACCGCGGCAAATCGCTTGAAGCGGTTCGAAACCCAAGAGCCGTGGATCGACGAATAGAAATCATACACAGTGTCATGATTGCTCAAAGTCACATCAAAATCTTGTGGATATATTTAAAATAAGTATTTCTCAGAAAGAGATTCGAAATACATATTTTAAAGGGGCATTTTGTTGGCTGAAGATTTTGATATCTATGATTCAAATAGGAATCATTAAGCTCGAAACGAAACAATATCAGTATTCGTTGGAACAAAGGGAATGTCATGATTCAGAATGAAAGAATTGGTTCTTCGAATAAGACATACTGGAACACGAAGCTTCGAATAGCAATTATAATGATATATAGGAGAGGAGTCAAGTGGTAGTAGCGTGGTGTTTAAGAAGCAGTTCAAACGAAAGACATTCTGATATTTGAAATTCAAACGTGAGCAGATAAATGGAAGTTCGAATATGCTACTGAAACGGTTCAAGACGGAAGCTAGAGAAGCATAGTGTTTTGCATGTCCAAACGTGGCAAGATCTCATAAGTCGACCGCTATGGTCTAAATAGTATAAATAGAAGTCTTAGTGTTAGGATTTCGTGTCATATCTATTGTACTAAAATTCAAGAATATTCAAAATACCACATGGCTAGGGAAACGAATGCACGAATGATGTACGATGATTGCACCAAAACCTTTATTATTCAAGAAAGTATCTTTATCTTTCCATTATCTTTATCTTGCATCAATGTCTTTAAATTTTTACATTCAAAGTCATTTAACTTTCCTTGCATTTAAACGCTTTCTTACATTTCAAACCCTTTACTTTTCTCAAACTTTTACAAGAACGCCTTATTTTCCAGAAAACTTTTACATACTTGTTCTTACATTCATGCCTTTTACATTTTATGCTTTTACTTTGAAAGTCTTTTACATTTAAAAGTCATTTAAACATTCCTGCATTTATACATTTTCTGCAATTCGAAATCTTTATGCTTTTACTTGTTCAAATTAGTTTTATATTACTTTACATTAAGTCCTTGAACATCATAATCGAAACAACACTTGAACATATATAAAACATTCAAAAACAAGTCTTGAACATGAATCCTTATTTTAAGTTTACACAAACGACCAATACCCCATAGGATCAATCTAGTCGATCCTGCAAGTTACCAGAGGAGTTGAATAACGATCATAACGCTTATTTGATAGTTTGGAGGACTAGCGGTTGTTTCACCAGAAATCACTGTGAACAACTGGATGACGTCTCTGATTGTTCTTCTTTTCAGTATCCATCTTCCAAAACAACCCTGACAACTAGACTCAAAGGTAAGAACTCCTGGAAATGACAAATATGCATGTTAGAAATATGCAAAAATTAAAAATTTTCATGAATGCAATGTTTTTGGATCATGTATTCTATATGTTGGACCACTGCTGTACTGAACTCTCAGATAACTGTAACAAAGTCTGGAACTTGTCACCCAACCAAGATATCACGTGGAATTGGATCTGAATGTCACAGGTTCAAAGGTCCGACATCAAACTGGAATCCCATAGAAAATACCAGAAAATACCAAGAAAATACCGAATCACCATCAATAACAGAGTCACCGGCAGTAACAAGTCACCAACAGTACCTGTAGTAATGATATCCCGCCCCGACTCACAGGGTGGTTCTAGACTCAACAGGGTATCCCTAATGATAGTCAGAGTCGACGATCCTTTATCGAGTACTTCGCTGACCATACAACAGGGGTGTGGGGCGAGAGCACCGTCAATCGAATCTCGTATGAATTCGGTACTCCATGCCTCCTCACACGCATCACGGGATGCGGGATTCGACATGGACATCCATCTAACCTATATGTCACTGGCCGGGGTAGTTGGCCTTTTACCTCAAGTAACACCCACCCAGATCAAGAGATAAAACCAGCACAGCAGCAGTCCAGATACAGGATATATGAAAGCAGTAAATATGCCACATAGAATGCAATGCAAAGCATACAAAGGATGATAAAGCGATAAAGCAGATAAACACCCAATAAGCATGAAAGAGAAAGCTAGGATCAACTCCTGATCGGACCAGCACAGGTCTATACGATCCCCAGCAGAGTCGCCAGCTGAAAACACCGGCGGAACCTCCGACAAATGATAACTGGGTTATCAAATCGAGTCGCCATCGAACGTCTTTTATCTCTTGAGGGAGGAAGGAAAACATCGAGTAAACCTGAGGGGAGAAATCACGGTCCTATAACCGTGAAATCGAGAGAATCTAGGTAAGGGAGTTAGTTACGCGAGGGGAAGGGATTAGCACCCCACACGCCCGTAGTACTCTACGGTATCCACTTTCTATTTCTAGCTAAAGGGTGTGTTATATCTATGCTTAATCGCTAATCATGCATGCAAAAGAAAAGAGAAAATAAGAAACCACGGGGAAAAGAAGGAAGTATTTACAAAGTTTGCTTGATCGAGCCCCGTGACAAGATGCCTACGTATTCCCGCGTGCAATGGGAAAGTCAGAGCGCCGTAGTTCGGCTCACTTGTTTTGGTGTGTTTTGTGTTTTTTACTTGTGAAAAGGTTTTAAACACAAAAAGAAAGAGATCGCGCAAAGGCGAAAAAGAGTTGGTGTTGGTTGGTTGTTTTTTGCCTTGAGAAAGGAGTTTAAACCATTATTAAGTGTTTTGAGTTTGAAAGGAAAAGCAAGTTTTAGTTTTAATCACATGCAACTTGCAAAAGGAAACTAGCAAAGCAAAAGGGTAGCCCTATGGTTTAGGATGCAAGGGAATCTCTACCTATGTTGACATACAAAGGATATGAATCCTAATGTCTAGGCTAAAGAACCAGACCTAACCAAGGGAACCAGCAAGAAACAAACAAACAAATTTGCACAGATCACAAGTAGAATTGCCCTAAACGGGTCTTTAAATAAACCGGAGGGGTTCCTGAACATGCTCTAGCTACGGAAGCCCCATCATGCATCTTTATTCCTACTTCTCATGGCAAAAGAAAGTCAGAAGCCCTACTCATGATATCTAGGAAAGTCAGAAGAGAATGCTAAATAGTATAGAACTACCGAACGGATATAGAATCAAGAGCAACAAGAAGCTAATGAAATACTCCGAAACTTCAATGCAACCATGCAATAAGAGTAAACCGTGAGAATAGCTCGAGGCATCAAAGAAAGAGGATGCTGCCAGGCGCATGTGAAGCAACAACGTCTGCAAGAAGGGAGTTAGACCCAAAAAGCAAACAAAAGGATGTACACGTTGTGACACCCCGATTTAATTTAAATATTAATTAAGTGAGGATTTAATTATTTAATTAAATGAAGTCTCGAGTATTAATTTTAGTGGATTAATTGGGTCATTAAATGAGGAAATGTTTTGAGGTGTGCAGAGTAAACGGTGGGTATAAGAGAGTAAATCACTCTACTAATTATTAAGTTTTAATTATTTTATTTTATTGGAATAATTAAAAGGAACATTAAAAGGAATATAAAAAGGGAAAAGAAAGAAAAAATAGGTTTTTTGGAGAAACTGTTTTCACGTGGAATTGGAGAGAAGAGGAAAAGAGAGGAAAAGCCGACACCAAGAGAATCGAGAAATCATCGCGAGGTAAGGGGTGGTTTCGATCGATTAATATGCCTTATGGGTTTTGGGAATCATAGGGATAATTGGGTATGTTAGAGAATTTGAATTATGATGATTATGAGTTATAGGAAATAAACCCTATTTGTGTCAGTGTTGGAATTAGGGATCATAAGTATGTCAGGTAATTGATAAGAGTGAATAAACCATGTTGATTGATGTTAAAATGGTGTGAAATGACGATGAAATGATGTTCCTAATGTACCAAATCGTATTAGTAAGTTTGGGAATGAGTAAGAATGGAAAATGTCAAAGAGTAGCAAAATTTGTCATTGGTCGTGGGAACCGTCCCTGTGGGAGGAACCGAGTTCAGCAGTTAATTTGGTCAAACGAAAATAGATCGTGAACCGTTCCTCGATATGTCGGAACCGTTCCCCATTCAAAACCAGGGCGAGGTATTTTAACTCACAGAACCGTTCTCAGAGGTAGGAACCGGGTTCCATGTGCATTTTTCCAATTTTTCTAAAACTTCAAAAATTCATATTTTCTAAACCGAATCGATTCGAAAGTGCCGCCAAGTTATTTCCTAAATTTTAAATACTACCTTTGGAAAGAGAAAACATTATTTTGCTAAATTATTTTTAAAATGGTCGCTCTCCGATTTTTGAAAAGGATGAGTAATTAAGAATAATGAGAATTATTAGGAATGGTATGAGTTACCGATGAGGTATTGATGCTTACGTTGTTATATAATTGTTATTCATTTTGATTGAATGAGATACACCGTGAATTGACATGATGTGATTTGTATTAATATCATGATATGTGAAATGATGATGGCATGCTTTTATGATGCATGCATATACATTTATTGATTTGGTTCATTCCCATCAGCGGAAGTGAACCGTTGAGCCAATAGACTTACCCGGAGGTCGAGGTAGTGAGGCTGGATTCTTGACCCAATAGCTATGGGCTAATCATGAATTTGCACCGCCTATCCACATGTAAACGGAGTGTGTGTGAACTCGGTTCACGCTGGTACCACATGCATAGAGTCCGCATTGCATATGGGATTGTAACATGCTAGGATGGATTCCAGGTTGCAATTTCCATTGTTTGAATTATGTATATGTTCATTGTGTGAGTGTGTTGTGAATTGATTATGACTTGTGCTTGATTAATGGATTAATGTATCTTTTATTCTATTGTATTCTAAAACGATAATGCATGTTATATTGAATCGAGATCTCACCCTTACTCAACATTTTCGATCCGGGTGATTAGTCGCTGGAGTTGGTGAGGATAGCTCTAGTATTGAGTCACCGCTAGTCCGCGGTCGCTTTCGTGCTCGTAGATGTAACACTGGGGAACGGTTGTTTGAATCCTTTAATGGATATTTTTGAATAACTTTGAATTATGTTGACTTATTACCCTGGAATTCTTTAATGTTTTGATTCAGGATTTCGTTTATTATTCTGGAATATTGTGAATGTTGTATTCAGAAGTTTTGGTTATGTTACATTTCCGCTGTTAAACATAACTGTTGCATTAATTATTTGATAAGTCTTCTTCAGTGAAAGCATGACACAAGTTTGGGAAATTTTTATGTTTTAAAATTGTGACGCCTTCTTGGTTATGATTAAATACTCTGATTATTATTATAAAACGCGGGTAAATAGAAGGGGGTGTTACAATAGTGGTATTAGAGCATAGTCGGTCTTGTCTTAGTGTCATTATCCCTTTAGTATGCGATCAGTGTAAGTAACACCGCCGATACTTGTGTGCGATGTAGGTTGTTTTGTAATGTTACGTAACAATGGTCGAAGAGGTAACGGAAGGAATGATGATGCTATTGTCGAGGCTTTGGGAATGTTAGTCGGAGTACTTGAGGGAATCAGCAGGAGTCGCGATCGCGCCGATGCATAATTGGGGAATTTTCGAGGAATAATCCTCCATTGTTCAAGGGTGCACATGATCCCGAGGGTGCACAAAATGGTCAAGGAGATCGAGAGGATCTTCGAGTGATTGATCAGGCCGAGGGACCAAGGTGAGATATGGTACTCACATGTTGGCGTATAGTCGATGACCGTGGGTTGCTACCAGATCGAATTGAAGAAGATGGAATTGCATTGACTGGGTGTTCAGAGGGCTTTTCGAGAAGGTATTTTCCTCAAGACATTCGGTAAGAAAGAGATCAATTTCGAGCTCAAGCAAGGCAACAAGTCTGTGAGTGAGTATGGGACCAAGTTTACTGAGTTAGCAAAGTATTATGCTAATTATCCTAACGATGCAGATGGAGAATTTTCCAAATGTATCAAGTTTGAGAATGGTTTGCGTGACGAGATCAAGCAGGGAATCAGGTATCAGCGTATTAGAAGGTTTCCGACGGTTGATTGTAGTAGGATTCGAAGAAGATCTTGCTAGTACTAAGTCAAATGCTCAGAGTTATGTTGATCGTAAAGGCAAGAGACATATGGATCGTGGTAAGCCGTACGATAGAAATAATCAGAAATCTGGAGGTTGGAAGAAGCCTAGTGGGGGAGACTCTGGTTCTTCCGTGAAGTGTTACAGGTGTGGTGAATTGGGTCACCGAGCTCCTGAATGCAAGAATGAGGCGAGGAAGTGCAACAATTGTGGAAGGTTTGGTCATTTAGCTGCTGAGTGTAGGTCCAGAAAGATAACATGTTACAACTGTGGTGAAGAAGGACACACTCGTCCGCAGTGTACTAAACCAAAGAAAGAGCAAGCTGGTGGAAAGGTGTTCGCTTGTCGTGGTCGATGTTAAGCTCGATGATCGGTTGATTAAAGGTACATGTTTTATTAATGGCATACCTTAATAGCAATTATTGATACCGGAGCGACACATTCTTTTATTTCTTTGATTGTGCTAAGAGATTGAATTTGGAAATTTCTAATTTGATGGAAGTATGGTTATTGACACTCGCTGGGGTCGCTGACTACTTCGTATGTTTGTAGGAATTGTCCTATTGTTATTTTTGATAGAGGCTTCAGATGGATTTAGTGTGCCTACCATTAGAACAACTTGATATTATCCTTGAATGAACCGGTTGGTCTTCAACCGTGTTCATATCAATTGTTTTGAGAAGATGCCTTATTTCCAAGAAGTTAAGGTGGAAGATGAGACTATGTCGCTAAGGTATGAATTCACCGCCGAGATGGTGCCGTGGTGTTTATGTTATATTCTTTGACGGAAGTGAAAGGAAAGGCTAAGAGTGGTGAACTTCAGCTTGTTAATGAATTTCCGAGGTGTTTCCTAAGATGTGAACGAAAGTTACCACCGAGAGAGAGGTGGAGTTTGCTATAGATTTAATTCGAACTAGTCCGTGTCGATGGCGCCTTATCGCATGTCGGCATCCGAGTTGTCGAGTTGAAGAAGCAATTAGAGGAGTTGCTTGAGAAGAAATTTATTCGCCTAGTGTTTCACCGTGGGGTGCGCCTATTGTTGGTTAAGAAGAAGGAAGGTACAATGAGATTGTGTTGACTACGTGCAGCTGAATAAAGTGACAATCAAGAATCGGTATCCATTGCCGAGGATTGATGATTTGATGGATCAGTTGGTCGGAGCGTGTGTATTTAGCAAAATTGATCTGAGGTCTGGATATCATCAGATTCGTGTTAAGGCGGGAGATATTCGTAAGACCCATTCGTAACAAGGTATGGGCATTATGAGTATTCTGTTATGCCATTTGGAGTTACTAATGCACCTGGTGTGTTTATGGAGTATATGAACAAGATCTTTCATCCGTATCTTGACAAGTTTGTGGTGGTGTTTATTAACGACATCCTGATTTATTCAAAGAATGACGAAGAGCATGCAAAGCATCTGAGGATTGTATTGGAATTGTTGAAAGAAAAGAAACTTTATGCTAAGTTGTCTAAATGTGAGTTTTGGTTGTGAGTTTTCTTGGTCATGTGATTTCCAAGAATGGTATTGCTGATCCTACAAAAGTAGAAGTCAGATCTCGGGAAGCGCCGAAGAATGCTTCAGAGATTCGTAGCTTTCTTGGTCTGGCAGGTTACTATAGGAAATTCATTGAGGGATTTTCGAAGTTAGCGTTACCATTGACTAAGTTGACGAGGAAGGGTCAAGCATTTGTTTGGGATATAGATTGTGAAAAGGATTCCAAGAATCAAGAGGAGATCGACTAGTGTCCGATTTTAATTTTGCCGAATCCTAAGAATCCTTCGTGGTGTATTGTGATGCGCCTTTGATGGGTTTAGAGGTGTTTTGATGCAAGATAAGGTGTTGGGCTTATGCTTCAAGACGCTTAAAGACTCATGAAAGGAATTATCCGACTCATGATTTAGAGTCGGCCGTTGTGTTTGTGTTGAAATTGTGGAGGCATTATCCGTATGGTTCACGGTTTGAAGTGTTCAAAGGATCATAAGAGCTCAAGTATCTCTTTGATCGTAAAGAGTTGAATATGAGGCGCAGAAGATGGTTAGAGTTTCTCAAGGATTATGACTTTGGTTTGAATTACCATCCCGGTAAGGCAAACGTGGTAGCGTATGCATCGAGAAGTCTTTGCATATGTCGATGTTAATGGTTCGTGAATTGGAATTGTGAACAATTCAGACTTGAGTTTGGTTTGTGAAACTACTCGTAATAGTGTGAAGTCGGGCATGTAGCCGACTAGTGGTATCTTGGAAGAGATTCGAGATGGACAAGTCCGATGTTGGTTTAGTGGACAAGTCGACATTGATTAACCAAGGTCAAGGAGGTGAATTCAATTGACGAGAATGGCTATGAGATTTGGTGAAAGAGTGTGTTCGGATGTTGCTCGATCGTAAAGAGTATCTTAGAAGAAGGACATCGTAGTGGATCGAGTATTCATCCCGGTGCTACTAAGATGTATCATGATTTGAAGAAGTTATTTTGGTGGCCTCGAATGAAAAAGGAAATTGTCGAGTTTGTGTACGCATGTTGGTGTGTCGAAATCAAGATTGAACATCGAGGCCGTCAGGATTGATGGAACCGTTGTTTGTACCGGAATGGAAATGGGATGGAATTTCAATGGATTTCGTGTATGGGTTGCCGAGGACGACGAAGAACTGTGATTCTATTTGGGTTATTGTCGACCGATTGACAAAGTCTGCTCACTTCATTCCGATAAGAATGGATTATCCGATGGAGAGGTTGGAGTAGTCAGTGTCAAAAGGTTGTAAGTTTGCATGGTATTCCGTCTAGCATTGTGTCGGATAGAGATCCGAGGTTTACTTCTAAGTTCTGGACAAGATTGCAGGAGGCTCTAGGTACTAAGTTACGATTGAGTTCTGCTTATCATCCATAGACAGATGGTCAGACGGAGAGGACGATTCAGTCGTTAGAAGATTTGTTGAGAGCTTGTGTGTTAGAGAAAGGTGGAGCTTGGGATAGCTATTTGCCGTTGATAGAGTTTACCTACAACAATAGTTTTCATTCAAGCATCGGTATGGCTCCGTTTGAGGCATTGTATGGTAGGAGATGCCTGACACGTTGTTGGTATGAATCGAGAAAGTGTGGATTGGACCGAGATTGTTCAACAAACTTCGTAAAGGATTAAGATGATTCAGAGAAGATGAGAACTTCGCAGCCGCCGTAAAAGTTATCATGATAAGAGGAGGAAAGATCTTGAGTTTAATGAAGGAGACCATGTGTTTATGAGAGTTACTCCGATGACGGGTATTGGTCGAGCCTTGAAGTCAAAGAAGTTGGCTCCGCGCTTTATTGGTCCGTTTCAGATTACCAAAAGAGTTGGGAAAGTTGCTTATCAGATTGCTTTACCGCCGTCACTTGCTAATTTGCATGATGTTTTCCATGTATCTCAGTTGAGGAGGTACATTGTGGATCCGTCTCATGAGATTCAAGTAGATAATGTTCAGGTGCGGGATAACTTGACTATTGAAGCAGTGCCTGCAAGGATTGAGGATCGGAAAGTGAAGCAATTGCGAGGTAAAGAGATAGCACTGGTACGAGTAGCTTGGGAAGGACCAATCAAGGAAATGTAACTGGGAGCCGGAGAGTCGATGAAGGACTCGTATCCCGAACTGTTCGTTTAAGGTATGTTTTCGAGGACGAAACTCTTTAGTGGGGAGAGTTGTGACACCCCGATTTAATTTAAATATTAATTAAGTGAGGATTTAATTATTTAATTAAATGAAGTCTCGAGTATTAATTTTAGTGGATTAATTGGGTCATTAAATGAGGAAATGTTTTGAGGTGTGCAGAGTAAACGGTGGGTGTAAGAGAGTAAATCACTCTACTAATTATTAAGTTTTAATTATTTTATTTTATTGGAATAATTAAAAGGAACATTAAAAGGAATATAAAAAGGGAAAAGAAAGAAAGAATAGGTTTTTTGGAGAAACTGTTTTCACGTGGAATTGGAGAGAAGAGGAAAAGAGAGGAAAAGCCGACACCAAGAGAATCGAGGAATCATCGCGAGGTAAGGGGTGGTTTCGATCGATTAATATGCCTTATGGGTTTTGGGAATCATAGGGATAATTGGGTATGTTAGAGAATTTGAATTATGATGATTATGAGTTATAGGAAATAAACCTTATTTGTGTCAGTGTTGGAATTAGGGATCATAAGTATGTCAGGTAATTGATACGAGTGAATAAACCATGTTGATTGATGTTAAAATGGTGTGAAATGACGATGAAATGATGTTCCTAATGTACCAAATCGTATTAGTAAGTTTGGGAATGAGTAAGAATGGAAAATGCTGTCAAAAAGTAGCAAAATTGTTGTCACAGGTCGTGGGAACCGGTTCCCTATGGGGAGGAACCGAGTTCCCAGTGTTAATTTGGTCAAAACCGAAAATAGATTCGTGAACCGTTCCCTGATATGTCGGAACCGGTTCCCCATTCAAAACCAGGGCGAGGTATTTTAACTCAGTGAATCGGTTCAGATAGGTAGGAACCGGTTCCATGTGCATTTTTCCAATTTTTCTAAAACTTCAAAATTCATATTTTCTAAACCGAATTCGATTCGAAAGTGCCGTCAAGCTATTTCCTAAATTTTAAATACTACCTTTTGAAAGAGAAAACATTATTTTGCTAAATTATTTTTAAAATGGTCGCTTCCCGATTTTTGAAAAGGATGAGTAATTAAGAATAATGAGAATTATTAGGAATGGTATGAGTTACCTGATGAGGTATTGATGCTTACAGTGTTATATAATTGTTATTCATTTTGATTGAATGAGATACACCGTGAATTGACATGATGTGATTTGTATTAATATTATGATATGTGAAATGATGATGGCATGCTTTTATGATGCATGCATATACATTTATTGATTTGGTTCATTCCCATTGTGCGGAAGTGAACCGGTTGAGCCAATAGACTTACCCGAGGTCGAGGTAGTGAGGCTGGATTCTTGACCCAATAGCTATGGGCGAATCATGAATTTGCACCGCCTATCCATATGTAAACGGAGCGTGTGTGTGAACTCGGTTCACGCTTTGGTACCACATGCATAGAGTCGCATTGCATATGGGATTGTAACATGCTAGGATGGATTCCAGTGTTGCAATTTCCATTGTTTGAATTATGTATATGTTCATTGTGTGAGCTGTGGTTGTGAATTGATTATGACTTGTGCTTGATTAATGGATTAATGTATCTTTATTCTATTGTATTCTAAAACGATAATGCATGTTATATTGAATTGAGATCTCACCCTTACTCAACATTTTCGATCTCAAGTGATTAGTCGCTGAGTTGGTGAGGATAGCTCTAGTATTGAGTCACCGCTAGTCCGCGGTCGTTGTCGTGCTCGTAGATGTAACACCGGGAACGGTTGTTTGAATCCTTTAATGGATATTTTTGAATAACTTTGAATTATGTTGACTTATTACCCTGGAATTCTTTAATGTTTTGATTCAGGATTTCGTTTATTATTCTGGAATATTGTGAATGTTGTATTCAGAAGTTTTGGTTATGTTACATTTCCGCTGTTAAACATAATCTGCATTAATTATTTGATAAGTCTTCTTCAAAGGAAAGCATGACACAAGTTTGAGAAATTTTTATGTTTTAAAATTGTGACGCCTTCTTGGTTATGATTAAATACTCTGATTATTATTATAAAACGCGGGTAAATAGAAGGGGGTGTTACACACGTGGGTGTACAAACACAAAACACCTGCAAGAAGGGAGTTAGACCCAAAAAACAAGTATAGAAATGCACACGTGGGTGTACAAATGCAAAACACCGCAAGAAGGAGTTAGACCCAAAAATCAGACAAACGGATGTATACGTGGGTATACAAACGCGTAGCAAACCGCGGAAAGGGAGTTGGACCCAAGAGATAAGTACAAGGACGTATACGTGGGTATACGAACATGAGGAACCTGCAAAAAGGGAGTTAGACCCAAAACGCAAGCAAAGGAAAAGTGTGTGAGTATGGACAAAACGAGCCGCATATGCATGCGCCGTGTCCTCGCATAAAGTGAGTGCAAACAGAGCTGCATAGCCAAGGGACTGCTCATCATCGAATCGAAAAATCAAAAAATAAACTGGCGGCGCTTAGCGCGTATACCGCTAAGCGCGCCCACCAAAAGTCGAACGCTTACGCTTAGCGCCGTGGCGCTTAAGCGCCGACCGCAACTCGCTGAAAATTATTTTCGCACTGCATCACTGCTTGTGATGTTTTCATGCCAGAAAGTTGTTCCATGCAGCTGGGCAATTATTCCAATGCTCATGTATGCTATGTTATGCATAGTCATGCATAGGAATGCAAGTTGACGCAACGGTTTCAATGCTCATATGCGTGATGCTATGCATGAACGTGTGCGGCATGTTAGCAAAGGAAACAAATAGCTATGATGCTTATGAATGAGGGTCAAGACATGAACATGCTCGGGATGCTAAAGGAGGAATGACAATTTCGATGCTCGTGCAAGGCTATGGACGAATACATGCGGAATGCGAGCGATGAATCAATAGTTCCCATGCTCATGTATGCAATGTTATGCGTGTACATATAGGGAATGCAAATGATGAATCAAGAATTTCCATGTTCATGTATGCAATGTTGTGCATGGACATATTTGGAATGCAAACGATGAATCAAGAATTTCCATGTTCATGTATGCAATGTTATGCATAGACATATATGGAATGCAAATCAACAACTCTAACGTTCTCGCATGTGAAGTTATGCATGAACAAGCTAGGAGTGCAATGCAAAGGAATTTCAATGCTCATGTGCAATGCTAGGAATGAACATGTGTGGGAGGGAAAGAGTGAATCATTCTAATGTGTACAATGGAGGTCGATGCATGATTATGCTTATGATGCAAGTTGTGTTAGTGACCTAATGTTCCAAATGCAAAGTTTCGATGCAAGCATGGTATACCTCAAAGCAATAAGGAATAATCACGTCAAATCCTAATTGAAACATTAACACAAACACTTGGAATGCGAATGAATGAACTATGTACAATGCACAATGCACATAATGATCAAAATTCTTTAATACCTACATGTCGAAGGCAAATTACACTTCAAGTCACCATGAATTGATGCAAACGAAACAAGCTAAATGTTCCCTAATGCATGAGCATGTGGTGGATGATGCAATGTGCACGAATTTGCGGCTTATGTGCGGGGGAAACATAAATGCATAAAGCTACATGCATGCTATGTACAAAATCCTCATTCCGACACAAATAAGGCGGCAAAATCCAATTCAAATCAAGGAATCCAAGAGTACAAGTTCAAGACCTAGAATCTACATTGAATTTGCATGCAATTTCATTGTTCAATTTCAAGAAAAGCTGAAAGTCCAAAATAGCTTAAAATAAGTGATTATTTGAACCTAACACTTACTTGAACTTGAAGTTTGAGTCAAATTGAAGAGGAATTCCTTGTGCTCTTCAAAGAAAATACCAAATCAATGAGGAATTGTTGATAAACTTCAGAATTAGACTTGAATCCTTGAAGAAAAGCTTGAAATTCAATGGAGAATTTGGAGAGGAAGAAGAAGAAACTCTTGAATCTTGAACTTGAAGAGAAAACCGAGATTAAACCGTTCCTTCCATGTCGAATATGTGTAGAAGGAGGAGAGAATGCTATGGATTGAAATAGAAGAAGCTGCGATGGAGAAAACCAAAATTCGCAGCTCGCGCTTAGCGCGGAGGTCGCGCTCAGCGCGCTCTGTGAAAGAAACCGGTGGTGCACGGTGGTCCGGTGACGGCCTGTGGTGGTTGCTTGGAGGGAAAGTTGAAGTTTAAGCTTTTTTTGAGTTTTTTTGTTTTGGAGTTTGAGAGAATTTGAGTGTGTTTGGTAGTGAGAAATTAAGCATATGATTGTGTTGTTGTGATTTGTGAAGAGGGAAATCTATTTATAGCTTTGGATCCTTAATCAACAAGCTAATTATGATTATCCGAATAATTTTCGTAATTAATCCAAAACAGCCAAATCCGTGCGGAATTCGGAGTCGGAATGTAAACGAAAAGTGTCCGGAATGCAATTTTGCTTGCGTGAATCAAAACCCCGACTTGATCCGATGAATGGTCAAGAAAATAGAAATTTTTGAAGTTTCAGCATCAATTTTGGACCACTGACACGTGCAGAATTTCATTTGCGCTCTGTGGGGAAAATACCTCAGACGAGGATCTTCTGATCGGAATTTGCACATACGTATCTCTAGAACACCTGAAGCTAACAAGATTTGTGAACTTTTGGCACCGGTCCCGTCCCGTTTCGATAAAAATCGAGTGAGATATGATTTTTCGAACTTCGCGTATCAGATGAAAATTGCTCGGTTCAGCTCAAAAATCAAACTCAAAGATTAAAAATCTGGTACCGATCGGTGGGGAATTAGCTCTCGAGTTGCAAATGAGATTTGTAGAGAACCTTGATACGGAATTTTAGAAATTGGTCCCGCTCAATTCCGAGCTCCCAGCTAGAAAATAAAGCCTTTTCGGTGAGTCAAAACGCACGGTTCAGCACTAAAATCAGCTTGATATGCCGGGGAAAATGACTCCTTTGAGAGCCTTCCCCATAAAATCCGTCCTCGGCTTCCAAACGAAAGTTGTAGATAATAATGAGAGGAAAGTGTCAGTCGAAAATCAATAGAAAATACCCAAGGAGATGAGAGATACGCCTTCTGGAGTGCTCAAAATGCGTCGAAACCCGAAATCCACTTTATTGAGAAATGAACTCTTTTTGGATACCATTCGGAATACCTGGAATCTGATACTCCGTATGACGAATGCTATGTATGATATGACATGTATTTTTTTATGCAATGAAATTATAAGCCTAAAAATAATGCAAGAAAGAAGAGGGTAAATTTTGGGGTACAACAGGGCCCACGTGCATTTGTGTTGAAAATTCAAAATAATACACGTTGACACTTATAATCCAATGGTTGTATCTACTTGACAACAAACGCGCATAGCTTGGATGGCAAGGCTTAACTTTGGTAACTCAATGGTCTTGGGTCAGATCCTCCCAAGGACCATTTTTTTACAACTTGCATCCTTTTCTTATTTTTCTTTACTTTTTCAATTTTATTTAATTTTCTTTCTAAAATTAATTAAAACCTTTTCAAAAATCACAAAAATATTTTAATTTCAGATTTAGGTTAATTAAACATTTAATTAATTTTTGACATAAAAATAATTTATTTTTCTCACAATTTAAATTATTTTTCATAATTAATTAATAATTAACTTAAAATTAGGTTTTTTCTACATTAAGATCTATCCAAAAAATATCAAAAAATATTTTTCCTTTGCAATTGGGATTTATATTTTTTCTTGCAATTTATTTCTTTTATTTCGCATTTAAATATTAGAAATCGATGTATAGGTCGCAAGGTTATTTTTGTAATAACGTAGATTTACTTTTCTCGCAATTTACTTTCCGCACCTCTATTATGTATATGCCCCAAAGCCATGTAATAGTCTAGGGTTTAATTTCCTGCACTTTTACTTTCCGCACTTTAATTTTTGCACATATTTAACTGCTAGTAATTAGGCGTGTATGGTAAGATTAAAAACAACATATATCACTTCTAAATACGTGATGAATATCTGAATACAAACACTTTCTTTGCACCCACTCACTCCTTAGGGTATCCTCTCTTGTTGTCTTCCGGAACACGGTCATGTCCCTTCAACGTAGGGATATCTTAGCTAAGACGCTCACAAATAACATCATCATAGTCCCTTCGATACAAAGATCAATGTCCCTCGATGACCCTCGATGTTGCCTACAAATACATGATCTTGTCCCTCGGTTGTTGCCTATGAAAAGTGATGATCGTCCCTACGAATATGCTAAGGTATCCCTATATGTTGCCTTCTATGACCATACGATGACCCTTCGAATGTCCCTTTACATCCAACGGATAGAGTTACCTACCAACTAATGGTATGGATAGCGTTACCCTAAAGGAAAGCAAAATAACATGGCAACAACCATTCTAAGTAGGTAATAGACTCTTAATTGCTTGCTCTATCAAAATACTTTTTACACCTCACACTATTTTCAAAAACTTTTCAAACACTTTGTATACATTCCAGCGTGAATCGTTATAAAGTTAAATGTTTTTCCAAAAGTAAAACATTTCCAAACACTTCGTATACATTCCAGCGAGAATCATTACAAAGTTAAAGTGAAATGCCTTTTCAAAAACATCTTTTCAAATACACACATAGAAAGCAATTTATAAAGTGAGCTAAGCAATTAAGAGCCCGTAGATAACTACGGATGGAAAGGGTGCTAATACCTTCCCTTTTCATAACTGCCTCCCGTACTCACAATCTAACGAATGTTTTTTCCTGTTCTTTTCGCCTTCCCTTAATTGAATAAAAGAAAAGTCGGTGGAGACTCTTGCTATCCACAACATTTTCCATAAAACGCAAAACAAACAAGTAAGTTCTCCCACCGTATCACAAAAGGCGATCTAAGCCTAATCTTGGATCCAAGGCAATCCAAAGCCCAAAATTAACACCTATAAATAAAATTTGACTCTCGCAAATCAAGGAGGAGAAATCATTTGTTAAATTTACAATCAAGAAAACTATCTCTTCTATCTCCTTTTCACTTAACTCAAAGTTGCACAACCACCTCAAACCACTAACAACCACCACCGGAATTCCAAAACCACCGTGTCGGAAAACTTTTTCTTATTTTTTCTCTCCTTCTCCGGTACAGCCCCTCCGCCATGTTCCTTCATCACCGGGCAGCACCTCTTCCTCCTTCAATTCCTCTTCTTCAAGTTTCAATTCAAGTAAGCATTTCCTCCAAATAAGTGCTTATTTTAAGTGATTTTGCAAAATTGCTTATTCTTGAAATTGAGTTTAAGAATTACTTGTACATACATTAATTGATTCATATATTGATTAATTAAATTGAAATTTCATGTTTATGGCTTGATTCTTGAACTCGATTGTGTCGAGATGTAGAACTTTTGAACATACACTTGCATGAGTTGATTTCTTTGTACATAGAATACTTGTGTTAGTTTTTGGATTGCAAATCACATGTTCATGCATTGATTAATGCTTTTGTTGATTAATTAAATCAAAATTCATGTGTTATGACTTGATTTTTTGAACTCAAAAAGTGTGTCGAGGTGTATGTTTATGCACATTTTCATGTGTTAAATTTTGCATTCTTGAACAATTGGATTGATGCATTGTAACATGTTGAATTCTTGATTTTTGATTGACTTTAATTCATGCATTACATTATGTCAAGGTGTGGAATTGGTTGATCATTTGCTTGCTTGCATATTGTCACATGTTCATTTGAATTTCCTCTATAAAAGTACCATTTCATGAATAATATGCATATTTATGCATTCATTTCAATTCAAACAACTATGATTTTTGCATATCATTTGTAAATTCAATCATGTAGAATTGTTTGCATCATGTAATGAATTTAATATCTAATTCTCCACTTCATTTCAAAACAAAACAAGTGAGAATTGGAAATTAAATCGATACATGATTTTCACATTCCATAAGCATTTTCATGCATTTTTGTGAAGCGAAACTCATTTTTCCTCAAAGGTTCAAGGTAGTAATACTTGTCCCCAATGTTTTGGCGTGTTTTAAAACCGATTTTGATGGTTTCAGAACTTAATTTCAAGTGCAACATGCCTAAAACGTAGTTGCTGCCCCGTTCCTTTAAGGTTCGAAAAACGTCGCTTCCACTCGAAATTAATTAAAATTGATCATATTTTTGAATTTGTTGGCACGTTCGCAAGCAACCATGGGATTTTTAATTAATTCCGACAAGTTGATTTTTTCGCTCTGATTTTGAATAAGTACTTTCCCAAGCCAATTTTTGAGATTTTATTTCATTTCTTATATGCTTATACTAGTATATTAGCTTGTGAATAATCACTTTTGAGCTTTGTGCTTCCGATAAACATTTTCCATGTTATTTTTAACACTTTGTTACGTGTGCAAGGTACTTTGAGCTTACTATTTGATTGATTTGGATATGTATGACACATATCTTGATCTTGCACACATGTGTGTGCATTCTTTGTCTGTATTGCTTGGTTTTCACCTTCTTGCAGGTTTATTCGATTGATTTGGATGTGTACGACACACTGAAGTTATCGACTGAAATCATTTGATAGAATATCAATGAAGTCGCCATCAGACATTTTTTATCTCACCTGAGGAGAAAGGTAAACATCGAGAAAACCTGAAAGAAAGAAATCACGGTCTTACGACCGAGAGATCGATTAAGGGAGTCTATTACGCGAGGGGAAGGTATTGGCACCCCACACGCCTGTAGTACTCTACGGTATCCACTTCTATTTTCTATCTAATGAGTGTGTTAATATCTACTGCTTAATCTCTATATCTATGTTATATGCTAAAAGGGAATGCATGTGAAAGAAAGAGAGTAAAGAAAATACGGAGAAAAGAAGAAAGTATTTACAAAGTTTGCTCGATCGAGCCCCGTGACAAGATACCTATGTATTCCCTCGTGTAATGGGAAAGTCAAAGCACCGTAGTTCAGCTCACATGTTTTGGTGGGTTAAAATGTTTTAATGGGACATTCGATTCCACATCTTCACAATTACAACTCGTGCTTGGCATTGCAGCTATAAGAAGTCTTATGCTCGGCCGCTCGCACACTTAGCAATTTGCTTAGGCTATGTTTGGGAGTTAGTAGATTAAGGGAGGGGATGGCTTTCAAAAATAGGAAGGATTTGGTGAAAATAGTAAAAAGATTTTGGTTAAGAGGGTTTCAGAGGAATTATTTTTCTTTATAACACCAAAAATCCTCTAATTCGGGGGAACTCAAAATTTGTATTGGAGGAGGGCTTTGGGGGGATTAATCAATTTGTTCAAATATAATTTTTGTTGTTATAGTATTTTAAAAAGTAAAAATACATTATTGATAAACATTATTTTATCCTTCTAAACAAAATCTTTTTTTCAAAAAATATTAAAAATTTCTCTATAATTTAAAAAATAAATAAATTTGGAAACCCTTCCTTCCCCTCCCCCTCCAAACTCCCAAACATAGCCTTAGACTTGAAAGGGAATACCCTTTTTAAAAAGGTTTTCAAAGAAAAGAAGTCCGAAGACAAAATGGTTTGAAGTGAGGTTGGTTGCTTTTACCTTTGAAAAAAAGGAGTTTTGAACCATTATTAAGTGTTTTGATTTTCAAAAGAAAAGAAAACATGCAAGAAAAACTAACTAGTTCTACCCTAGTGTTATTATGCAAAGATAGAACTATGGGTAAGGATAAAAAATCTAAGATCGAAAAACTACTCTAGTCGAGCAATCCTAGGGAAACTATCCTAATATCCACCTTGGTTGAAGAACCAAGGGATACAAAGGGATGAGGCAAGCAAGTGCTTTGGCAGAAGAACGCAAACAATGCAATCCACATACAAATGATACATACATGCGTGAAAAAGATGAAAAAAGTCCTAGAGCCTGCGACGGTAACGAGTATACCAGAGTCAACTAGGAGCCAACTATCGGAGGAAAACCATAGCTACGAATGGAATTAAACGTGTCAACCAGGAGTTTTCTATGGGAGAAAGGTATCACAGCTTGATATGAATTACCAAGTGTG
Organism: Vicia sativa; assembly: GCA_021764765.1. Lineage (NCBI taxonomy): Eukaryota > Viridiplantae > Streptophyta > Magnoliopsida > Fabales > Fabaceae > Vicia > Vicia sativa. Next base: position 89,727,061 of record CM038793.1, on the reverse strand, counting down.
ATGAGCATATGAGTGCGAGTATCAGCATGTGAATGCGAACCCCATGAGAAAGTGTGGAGAGTCATAATAGGAAACTCTTGCCACTTTTTACTATTGACTAGATAAAAGAAGCATCACGATTTGCGTGAGCTGAGCTGACACAGACTATTGATTGCGAACCCTTTCTGCGTGCCCATCATATATATATCAATAAGTATCAAAGCGGGACTTTGCTTGGTGGTGCCACACTAGGTTGCCTAACCACTCATGACCCATGCAAGCACAAATGTAAACACATAGTGAAAGACACCTCCCTATGCACGAAACATGATTTTAAACAAACCACACACAATTAGCATACAGAATTGCCCTAAATGGGTCTTTAAATAAACTAGAGGGGTTCCTGAATGAAATTTTGGTTACAGGCAGACTAAGGATGTCATGACATCTGATCTTACATTATAAAACAGACAAGGTAGAGTATACAATTAACAATGCAGGAAACAAAAGAACACCAGGAATTGTTAACCCAGTTCGATTATAACCAACCTACATCTGGGGGCATACCAAGCCAGAAATAAAGTTCACTATCAACAATATTAATTCAGAGGGAAACCTCCATGTTTACACTCCTCACTTAATCAGACTATCCAATGACCCTTCTACCTAAGATACCACACTTAGATATGAGAACATCCGCGCACTTTCAATCACCTCAGTGATGTCTATCAGTTACTATCACACCAGTAACTGCTTGGCTCCTAACACAATCAACTTGGAGATACCTCACTCCAAACACAACTAAAACAATTTGAAGATATCACACTCCAAACACAATATAAAGCAGTCACACATGTGACACAAACAAAACTTGGAATTGCTTCACAACTTCTTCCAAGGACACAACTACACTCATTGCTTCACAACTTCTGAGTGAGTAAAATAATCCTCTTACCTACCGGATTCGAGGTACAAATCAGTGACCATCCCACAATCCGGGTGGTTCACCTACGAACTAACTCTCCTAGGAGTTGTTATAGACTCAACCCTAGAAACTACATCATTACTAAATTCGACTGGTACCAAACTTAGGTTACAAAGCTTCTATTTATAACCTACTACCCAACTGGATTTGGGCCTTCAAATAACAGCTTGAAGTTGTAACAAATTATAGTAACAAACTATCTGCAGAAAATAAACAAGCTGATAACTTCTACTACAATTAAGGTCCTTGCTGATTTTTCTCCTTAGCTCTTGGACCTCCAAAAATGCCTCCAAGATCACGCCACATATGATGCACAATATTCCCAGAATATTCTGCATAATTTAAAATAGAATTGTAGCAAACTTTGACAGTTTAGTAGCGTGATGTCGGATATCGTGACATCTTCGACATGTTGTTCCAGATGTTGAAACATTTCAACACAACATGTTTCTCCATTAAATAGAACTTCAACCCGTTTTCTCCTTACAAGTTATAAATCCTATTTAATTCGTTGCTGCTAAATTAGTTTTACCAAACATAAAGTCAATCCTAAAAATAGAGAATCAACAATCTCCCCCTTTGACTTATTTTGGCTAAAACTAATATACATAACCTTTGTATTACAGAAGCATAATAAAACATACAAGGGTTTAAACAATTTAATTCAGCAACAACAATTTAGAAGTCTTCAGTAGTCACTTTTATGATATTTGAAACTTTACAAGTTACAATCTTCAGTCTTCTTTTATGATGTTGGAACATCATACTAGAACATATTTCTGGCTGGTCTAACTCCAATGTTCTCTCTCTTTTAAGGATCCCATATATCACACAAAGTTTCTCTTCCTTAAAAGTTGCTCTTCAGAGATAGCATAACATGACCACTTCTTGAAATCACCCGGCTGAACTTCCGACCGATAGGATGTATTAATGGATTCGCCATCAAACATTTTCTATCTCGCAGAGGAGAAAGGAAAACATAAAGTAAACCTGAGAGGGAAGAAATCACGGTCTTAGGACCGAGAGATCTGGGTAAGGGAGTTTGTTACGCGATGGAAATAGATTAACACCCCAGACACCCGTAGTACTCTACGGTATCCACTTCTATTTTCTAGTTAAAGGGTGTGTTATATCTATCTATCAATTAATCGCTACAATGCATGCAAAAGAAAAGGAAAATAAAGAAACCACGGGGAAAGAAGGAAGTTTTTACAAGTTGTGCTCAATCGAGTCCCGTGACAAGATGGCTATATATTCCCTCGTGCAATGAGAAAGTCAGAGCGCCGTAGTTCGACTCACTTGTTTTGGTGGATTTTTATGTTTTTTTACTTATGAAAAGGTTTTAAACACAAAAAGAAAATGTACCCGTAGGCGAAAAAGTATTTTTCTTGGTTGGTTGCTTTTACCTTTAAGAAAGGAATTCAAACCATTATTAAGTGTTTTTGTTTTCAAAAGAAAAAGAAAGCAAATTTTAGTTATAATTACATGCAAGGATGCAAAAAGAAACAAGCAAAACAAAAGGGAGACTAACTAGTACTAGCCCGGATGTTGTCATGCCAAGATTGGACCTATGGTTGAGGATAAGAGGAGTCTCTACCTATGTTGACATGCAAATGATGTATATCTTAATGTCTAGGCTCGAGAGCTATCCTAACCGAGCGGTCCTAAGGGAAGACTATTCTATATCTGTCTTGGTTGTGAAACCAAGGGATGCAAAGAGATGAAGTAATCAAGTGATTTTGGCTGAAGCACACAAATAATGCAATGCACAAACAAATGTCATAGAAGCGCAGGAAAAGAAGGATGTCCCATAACCTACAACAGCAAGCCGAGGGCTGGAAGCAACCAGGAACCACCACATTCTATTTCCCATGAGTGGTATAACCGCATGACATGAATTGTCAAGTGTGGAGAGCAAATGATGCGAGTTCAGCAGTAAATGCGAACCCCAGGAGAGCATGGAGAGTCAGAACAAGAGACTCTTGCCACTTTATTATTATTGACTCGATAAGGGAAGCAACACGGTTCGCGCGTGCTGAGCTGACACAGACTAGAACTGTGCGGGGGTCGATTGCAGACCCTTTCTGCGTGCCCAACATATCATCATCATATAGCATCCTTGGCTGTCTTCACAAATAACAAACTTGTTAGTAGCATAAGTGTGAGATAAGAATAAAATGAAATGAAATTGCAACAAATTAGAACATGGTTAGTAATCAAGATTATAAAAATCAAATGAAATTTGCATGTATGTAACATGAATGAACATCAAATTATCAAACAATTATCATGCTTATCGATTTACAAATGAAACAAAAAGTTATAAATTCATGATATAATTTAACCCAAAATCGAAACATAGAAAGTTGATTTCGAAACAATTTAAGATCAATAGAATCCGGGCAGCAACTATACATCAACAAATATGCCTAAGAAATTCAACTTGAACATGTTAAACACCATAACGAAACTCGCTTATTCAAAAATGACTCAAATAAACCCAAAAAAACATCAATCAAAGACCTTCAAATTAAACCCAAACAAGTGTTGTATCGACATCATAAACCTCATTCCAACTTAACATTCATAACGCTATAATCAAATTTTAAATCAAACAAACAATGTGCTCATTATAAAGTCCTCATTCAAAGTTTCATAAACTAAAACCAACATAGTCTCATTGCTTAACTCCAACACAGTATTATCAACAAAATTCAGAACAATGTCATCACCTAGTCTTAAAAGTGTTCAACAATCTCAACAAAATTACATAGCCAACCACAATAGCAACATACAATTCATCATTCTAATCAACTCAAAAATCATGATAAAGTTATCATATTAACCTATGGTATATGACAATATCAAACAGGTTCCGACAAAATATCCCTAGGTTCAATCACCTTAGCAAGTAAACGCATCATCCATTCATTTTTCCAAAGAAAACAATTCGACAATGGCACTATCAACACAACCACAACGTAAGTTTATCATCGGTATTATCAATACTAATCTCAATAGAAACTTGACATCGACAATGTGATTCAAACAAAATTTTGCGCAACAAATTCAAAGTTCACAGACAGTTGTATCAGTTCATATCAGTATTATTGCATCTATTCATCATCAAAACTCAACAAATATTCAGTTTAACAAATTAAAAGGAATCAGATCTTACCAAAACATCGGAATATCAACGGAAGTCGTGTTGCCGGAACTTGTTGTTGTTGCTGCTGAATTGAAGAGCGGAGGATCGGTGATTCTTGCTGAGTTGAATAGAAGGGAGTTGATCAAAGTGGTCGTAAGCGGAAGTTTGAGGCACAGATGAAATAGAGTGGAGTTGACGGCATAAAATAGTTACTGAGGGGGTTTTGGAACATTGAGAGGGTGCTGGCGTTTGCGGTTTGTGAAGTGTGTTCCGGTGCGTTGAAGGAAGTGATGAAGAAGATGGTTCCGGTGGTGATGGTGATGATGTCACAGCGAGAAGGAGGTTGAAGCGATGGAGATAAGGTTTTGGTTTTTTGGTGTTGGAAGAAGGGTCGAGATACAGGGAGAAAGATGAAGAAATTGATAGAAGACGATGAACGCGGTTGTGGATGGAAGTAGTTGAGTGGCGGCGGCGGAGGAGAGATGTAGTTAGATGAAGCCGAATAGGTGGTTTTTATAGTAGGGAAATCGACGGTTTAATGAGGTGGGAAGGTTGTGAAGAATGAGAATGAGCTATGGAAGGTGAGTTTGGATGGATGAAGAGTGTTGAAGGGGGAGCCGATGTGATGAAGCTAGGCGACGGAGGCTTGTTTGGGAAAGATGAAGAAGGTAGTGACCGGAGAGATTGAGAGAGGTGACGTAGGTGAGGTGGTGTTCGGTTATTGTATGAGATGAGTGGTGGTATGTTACAGAAACGCAAGGGTAGTGATGGTGGAGAAGCGGTGGATAGGGTGAGGAGCGAGAGATGAAGAGGAATGTTTTTCTTTGGATCTGGGTTTTTTTTTTCTTTTACTCGTTATTCGCCTCTCTATGTTCACATTTTTCCCCTCCGTCAACAATGCCATTATAAGTTTACGCAATTTTATTTTTATAATGCCTAAAATGATCCTAATGATAAAATGGACTCTTAAATTCAATAGTGTAAAAATCAATCTATTCAAAAATATTTTTGTTTTGATTTTTGGAGATGAAAAATGGCCACTTAAAATTGTCAAAAACTATAAAATTTGAACAATAAATTATCAGAAAAAAAGAAATGAGCATATTAAAATAAACTACGGGTCTCAAAGATTAAAGAAAAATTATCAAAATGTTTACAATCGAAATAAAATAATAATAAAGAATACCCGAATTTGAAACGCTCATAGTGAAAAACGAGACTTCAAATTGTATCAAAAAATTAGAGAGAGCACATTTTCATGATCTACGCGTCACGTATATTCATAAAGCAGTGAGTTAAAGGCGAAAAATTGAAATATTTTTCCCGCTAATTTTCCACACAGTGTCAAATCGCTTTTAACAGTCTGTTTATAAAACCGAAATATCAATATCATCGACATATAATCAACTTAACACAATGCAAGAAACAAGTAGAGAGATAAAAATGCATGAAGTAGAATATCGGGTATTTTACAACCATAAAACGATGTAAATATCGATTTAAATAGACTTTTGTTCAATTTAAATATGACTGACGATGCAAATGCGATGAGTGAATGATTATTAATGTTAATGGCCTCATGGAAGCGCATGCAGATGAATGCGAAGCCTAAGTCAAATAAAATCGAGATAGGAGGGCAAATTTCGAGGTGTGACAATATTCAACATGTTAAATGAGGAGTAAGGTGAACCCATAAAATATTTTACAAAATTTTATTGATTGTTGTGAATGTTTAGATTTTTAGTGTGTTGTGAATGGTGATGAGGTATGATGTTGAATTTTATTAAACAAAACCATTGTAGTTATTAAAAGTTGAATGTGTGTTGAATTATTAGGTAAAAGAAAGAAAAAATGACGATGAGGATAAAAAATGAAAGAGTAAGGGGTTGAATATGTAAACCATTGTACATAGCCTTATATCAAAATTGATTGTTCATAGATTGAAAATGTCCAGGATGATAAAAGGGTGATTGGTTTGAGATGTAAGAAATACCTTTGTAATCATGTCTGCTCCTTCTAATTTTGATTTGAGTGTTAATTGTTTTAGCAAAATCTAAGGCACCACTTACTTCCATTGATTCCAAATCCAGAAAAAGTGAAAGCAATCAGAATTATCAGAGTTGTAGATTACGTTGTTTTTACAAATTCCGCGACACTTTCACATGCACCGGCATTTGAAATGTACTTTAGAATTGAAGACATGAACTGGATAAGGTGGTGGAAGATGAGTTTCTGGAAATTTCAGATTGTCAACGTGGTGGAAGGAGAGATTCTTGAGGATTTCTGAATGATGGAAAAATTTGATTTAAAATAAAAAATATATAATTCTATTTTAATTAGGGATAAAATAAATAAAGTATAATAATATTAATGATAAAAACAACTCAATAATATAAAAAAAAGTTTACTTTTTGAGTTTATTGAAGATTCAATTTATTTGAATTATACGTAGTTCAAATAGATTGATTCTTCAATGAACTAATTTTTTTTTTATATCTCATATTAAAATTTAGAGGGAGTAAAACATATTTAAATTTAATAAAATAATTAAAAAAATTTTAAAAAATACAAATGACATAACCTCGTTCATATAAAAATGGATAATTTATCTCTAATTTTGATGGGGTAACCTAGTCCTCACCGGTAAACATTAAACATTAAGAATTCAACCATACAATACAAATTCCATTCTGTTTCTTCAAAACGTGAACGTTCTATTCATTCATCAAAGAGAATCTCTTCTTGGTTTTATTCTTTTTCCCTTTATTTTTTCTGTTTGTTTTTTTTCTCCATACAACATTTATAATCAAAACATTCTCCTTTTTCTTCGTTATATTCAATTTTCGCGGCTAATTTGCATGAAGTTACAATTACATAAAAGCCATAGCCCTTTGATATACTTACTAATGAACTTTGATAAACATGTGACAGATCATTGTTTAGCATGGCTATTTCGGTTGAAAATGTTGAGGCACCAAGAAAAATGCAGGTATTTTATGAATTATTTTCTGTTTCATTGTTAACTTTAATTTTATTTAAATAAATTAATTTCATACAATTTTCTATAAACAGGGAAAATTCCAAGCCATGGTCATATGTTTCATCCTCGGACTAGGTTCTCTTATTGCATTGAACAACATGTGGACAATGGGAAATTATTACTACAAAGTCTTTCCGGTAAGAATTTCATTATTCAATGTAATTTGATAGAATATTAGTGATTAATTGAGAGTATAAAATTATTTTACAGTATTTGTATATTTTTCTCTCTCTTTGTTCATCAAAACATTGACTATGCAGCTACTTTATTCATGATCTATGTATTAACGCTATCGATTATGCCTGGATTCTTGTACGAAGATACTAGACCACACAAGCTCGGAACATGGTAATAATAATTTACCATTTTGCTATTTTTTTTTATGATTCTAAGTTTTGAAGTGAATTTTGACAAGAAAATTTTGTGAATATATATTTAGGTATCCACTTGTTTTGCTCAAAATGTACAATGTCATGGATCTAATATCATCCTATATTCCGCTTATCAAAAGCTTGAAGATGGAATCTAGAAAAGGACTTTTATTCACAACTATTTCTGGATTCCTTTTGGTCCCTGCGTTTTACTTCACGGAAAAATACAGTGGACAAGGTTGGATGATTCTACTTGTATCATATTTGGGACTAACCAATGGTTATCTCACTGTTTGTGTGTATACAGCTGTGCCTAAGGGATACAAGGTAACATTCACTAAAAATCTTGATTTTCATGAGTTATGATATACAAGAATTCAATATAATTATTACACCCTCCGTTTCAAAATGACTGTCGTTTTAGAGAAAAAAGTTTGTTTCAAAATGAATGTCATCCTCACTTTTCAATGCAGTGATGATAGCTATTTTTCCAATTGTGTCCTATAATTTTTACTCTGCACACTACTTCCAATAAGTTTATAAGACTAATTTAGTAAAAGTACAATGTCTCATGAAAATATGATTGCATTCCTTATTCTGTGTGCAAAAATCTTAAACGACACTCATTTTGAAACGGAGGGAGTATTTGAAACTATAGAACAATAAATAACATTGTGCTTGTTTACGGTATGTAGGGTCCAAAACAGAATACGTTGGGTAATTTGCTCCCATTGTGGCTTCTGAGTGGTATATTTGTCGGAGTTGCTCTTGGTTGGTTATGGCTAATCGGAAAACCAGGAGTTGTTCTTCGATAGTTCTTTAGAATTAGTAGTGTGAAATGAGGTTTTTTGGTTATGTATTTGGCTTTGATTCTTGGATCAGTTTTGAATATGATTTTGTGATAATAAGCATTGTGACTTCATTAGTTAGGAGCATTTTGCTTTCAATTTGACTCATCTGTGGTTAAGACTCGCCAAATTTTTTGAGAGAGTGTCTTGAATCGATGTTTGAGTTACTAGTTACTACTGTAAGACTAAGAGGTCATAGATTTGAGTTGTGGAAAATGCTCTCAAATAGTGGCTACAGCCGCCCTATAGCGTTACAACGTAGTATGATTTGAACAAGTCGCTATTGTTCTGCAAAAGCTATGTAGTACAAAATGTTGTTGAATTGCGGCTATGACAGTGCTACAGCAATGTAGCATAGCGGAATTAGAACAAACTTCTATTTTCTGCAGTCCACCATTGACAACACTGGTTGTGGAATCAGTCCCTTGTAAATGCAATGCCAGGCTGCCTACTAGTACTAGAAACATGTATGATCGATTCTTATCTTCCTGTTTACTTTGGATGATGCACTTGAGAAGTTGCACCATGATTGCCATAGATAAGAGGAAAGCATTTCTGCTGGTTACTTTAGGTTTGATCCTGTCTGCAATGGGCTGCAAGTGACAAGATTTACGCTTAATCTTAAAAACAATTAACTCAATGATGTGGATCAGTCTAGTGGTAGGCATGTCCCCGGGATGGGAATTGTCCCAAAAGCGCTTTAAAGTAAAGTTAGGATTTCTAGCTTCTCAAAAACATGTGAAAATCTACGCTAGATTGGCTTTGAAATTTGCTTCTTTTTTTCTCAACATGAAACCAAACACATTCTTAGCTTGGTAAGACAAATCTATTCCTGCTAAAGGTATCCAAAAGAGCCAAAGAATAAGCACTGAAAGACTTAGGAATGAGGATAAAAAGAGTTAGCATTGAAGTTATGCAACATCTAACATTTATAAAGAATTCCAATACTACATTTACTACATCTTGACTGATTATGTCGCAATAGTTTCGGAAAATGAATGCTCTAAATCCGTTAGGTCCAGGAGCATCATCGATGTGTAGATCAAACATTAAATTCCTTATTTCCTCATGAGATAACATCATAGTCAACATTCTGTTCACTGTGTTATCCACCAATGCAGGGATAGATTCCTGCACAAGTAAAGGGTCATGCATCAAAATTTCAGAATTAACATGACGAGCAATCTCGTGAGGTTCAGTGAACTTGATGGTGGTATTGGTTTTGGCCTTTCTGTGAAAAAGCTTGTATTCTTGTCCCCCTCCACATGCAAATCCTTCTGCACTCTCTCATGGCTAAGAAATGGTTCCCCTTCCAAATGAGTATTAGTCATCAATATGTTGTGTAGCATTAACAAATTCTAAATCTTGGGAGATTTCTTCATCAATATGGCCATTCTATCAAATCATCAATGCTATCAAAGTCTTGGCCTTGAAGAGTATAAAATTTGTTAGCAACAAACTGTACCTGCTTGGTACCACTTGTGCCAACCTTATCCATTAATTCAATTGCTATTGTTGTCTTCTATCCTAAACTTCTACAAAAGATTGTTGACACTTCAGCTTGAGACTTTTTGGGGCGAGTTTCCATTTCTTTTTAAATATCATCCAAAGGTTTAGCTTTCTTTCATATTTCCAACATCATGACCTATGCTTTTGCAATGGGTAAAGAAGTTGGCTAGGTTTTCCTAATTCAGGTCGACAAAAAATTCAAACCCTGCCTCTTCACCAACACTTTTGGCCTAAGAGTTGTGTTAGGACCAAGTCTACTAGAACTCATAAGAATTAACCAAATGTTCTATCAAACATTGGCTTGTTGGTAACTACATGTACAAATATGGGTGCCTATGCTACTAGTTATTTTAAACAATATTTTAGTAAATGATTTTCACTCCACTTAACTACTCATCTAACTATTAAGGGTATTTTAATAAATGATAGTAGTTTATCATCAAATTCAACATAGTTAGCCATTTTAGTTAATTAAATTACAAAATAATCATTAATTTAAATAATCAAAGTGATTATACTTTAAAGACAGAATGTCTTTCATAGTGAGAATAATAAAATTATAAGATTTTTTACGAACAATACCCACTAGTCATTTGTTGCATTGCATTAATAAAAGTCATATTGTTAGTAAAATATCTTTACATATATTTATGCACTTCACGTGTCTCAGCAGTTATTCTAAGTTTATATACATATAGTGTCAAAGTAAGTGAAGCACATGTATCCTCTATAGTTTAAAGATGATAAAATAAATACAGAGAGAATGACAACTACAAAAATGAAAGAAATAAGATTGTTGTTATAAATGACATTTATGATTAGTCTATTTATACTAAAGATAAATTGCTACATAGCCCATAATAAATGTAAATTTATTGACTAAGATAAAAGGTACAAACTAAGAAATATTAAATTATCCTTCAATATCATTCCTTAATTTATATTTCTAAACAAAACTAACAACATCAATTCCATCTCTTAAGAGGAGAAATTGATCTGTCTTGATCGCCTTCACAAGAACATTTGTCAGTTGCTTCTGGGTGCTACAGTGCACAACTTCTAATATTCTGTTCTGGACTTGGCTTCTCAAGAAATGATACTTAGTCTCAATATGCTTGCTTCTCCTGTGCAACACAGGGTTTCTAGCAAGATTGATTGCATACTTGTTATCAATCATCAACTTCAAAGGCTTCTTTACTTTAATCTTCAGATCTTGCAATAAATTCAAAAGCCACACAGCTTGACATGCAGCTACATCGCCTGCAATATACTCAGCTTCACACGTTGATAGAGCAACAACAAGTTTATTCTTGGAACACCAAGAAATAAGACATCCTAGAAACTTGAATAAGTATCCAGAAGTACTTATTCTATCAACTCTATCTCCACACCAATCAAAGTCAGAGTAGCTCATCAACTTTGATTCTGTCTTTCTTCCAGAAGGAAATAATATTCCAAACTTCAAAGTTCCCTTGATATACCTCATAATTCTGACCGCAGCTTGGTAATGGGACCACTTAGGTTTACTCATGAACCTACTAACCAATCCAACTGCATAGCAAATGTCCGGTCTGGTATTACACAAATACCTTAGAGAACAAACCAGTTGTTTGAAGATCGTAGCATCCACATCCTCACCCTCAGAGTCAGAATCCAATTTATGATTGGTTTCTAACGGTGTCACAACAGCCTTATAATTTACCGGCTTAAATTTCTTCAGAAGTTCTAGTTCATACTTCAGTTGATGCAAAATGATACCCTTCTTCGAGTATATAATTTCCATCCCTAGAAAATATACCATATTTCCCAGATCCGTCATCTCAAATTCATTCATCAACACTTTCTTGAACTTGATTATATCTTTTGGAAAACTCCTTGTAAGCAATATGTCATCAACATAAAGACAGACCAAAATCATATTGCCTCCAGAATGTTGCACATAAACTCCATATTCCATCTCACACTTTTGAAACCCTTGCTTCTCGAAAAATGAATCAATCTTCAAATTCCAAGCTCTGGGCGCTTGCTTCAATCCATACAGAGCTTTTTATAACTTGTACACCATTCCTTCTTGATTGTTTTTCACGAAACCAGGAGATTGTGACACGTATACCTCTTCTTGTAATGGACCGTTCAGAAATGCATACTTCACATCCAAATGCATTAGAGGCCAATTCCTATTTGCAGCTAAAGCAATCACCAATATGATTGTTTAATATTTAGCTACATGTGCAAACACTTCAAAGTAATCTAGTCCAGGTTTCTGTAGAAAACCTCTAGCCACTAGCCTTGCTTTGTGCTTACCAACTGATCCATCTGGCTTAAGCTTCACCTTGAAAACCCATCTGACGCTGATGACTTTCTTCTTCTCCGGAAGCTTAATCAACTCCCAAATTTTGTTTCTTTCTATAGCCTCAAGTTATTCTTTAATGGAATTCATCCATACTTTCTTCTTGAGTGCTTCTTCAATACCCAATGGTTCAGAGTCAACTAACATGGCACACTGAATGACTTCCCCTTTGAGTCAGCTTCGGTGTCTTGCAACATGTCAAAATCTGCAAACCTTCTAGGTATAGTTCTGATTCTTTGTGGCCTCTGAACTTGTTCTACATATTCTCCAGAACTTGGAACAACATTAGCTTCTAGATCTTGTCCAAAAACCCTATCTTCAGAATTACCACCTTCAGAAACATGGTCATCTCCAGAAGCTTGTCCTCCAGAACCTACGTATTCGGAGTTTTCCCTTCCAAAAACATGACCTCTAACAGATTCTGGATCATCATCAAAATCTGGATCAAAATCAGATTCACCATCTAACTCATCTTCAGAGTCACCAAAATCATCTTATGACTCTGACTCTTATTTAGAACTTTCAATTTCTGACTCATCTTCAGAAGTTATTTCTACACCAGAAATTGGTTGAGGCTTTATCCAATCCCAAGCTTCTGAATCTTTCACAATGACGTCTCTGGTGACTTCAACTTTATTAGTTTATGGACAATAAAGCTTGTACGCACTTGTAATGTGGTACCCCACCAATAACATTACTTTGCTTCTATCATCCAACTTCTATCTTCTAGCTTCTAGAATGTGTTTGTAACACACAGAACCAAAATCCTTCAAATGACTAACACTTTTCTTCTCTCCAGTCCACTTCTCTAAAGGAGAAATCTCCTTCAGCTTCTGCGTTGGACACCTATTAAGCACATATGTTGTAGTAGAAATAACTTCTCCCCATAAGTTGTGAAGAAGCTTCTTCTCTTTTTGCATACTTCTCGTCATATCAAGCAAAGTACGATTTCTTCGTTCAACAAGAACATCATGTAGAGGAGTATAAGGAGAAGTAACCTCATGCTCAATTCCATTCTCGTTACAGAAGTTCTGGAATTCTGTAGAGTTATATTCACCTTCACCATCCGTTCTGAGAATATTTAACTTCTGACCACTTTGATTCTCAGCCTTCACATTGAATTTCTAAAATTTTGTAAACATCTCATTCTTAAACTTAATGAGTGTTATACACGTCATTATTGTGAACTCATCCACAAAAGACACAAAATACCTATTTCCTCCAAGTGAAGGTTCTGGAAATGGTCCACACATGTCATAATGCACTACTCCCAGAGCATGTTTTTCTCTTGGGGCTTCTTCTTATACAAATGGTAATCTTGGTTGCTTGCCTTTCATGCACACCTCACATGACTTCTCAGGCTTCACAATCTTAGGAATGCCACGTACGAGCTTCTTAGAACTTAGATACCCTAAGCTTCTATAGTTCAGATTCCCCAACCTCTTGTGCCACAACTTAGTATCTCCTCAAGAATCAGAATATTCAGAGTCATCTTCTTCCCCTTCACAATAAGAAAATGACAACCGCACAACTTCCTCGTCAGATTCATAAGCCATCAATAGCATAGGTTCATCATGTTCGCGTTAAAAAGTGCCGCGCTAGGGAATCGAATATAAATTCAGATCCTCTGGCTCGAAACGATTTACTCTTTTGACTTGTTTATAAAGATGCCGCGAGCATCAAGCTTTATTATTTTCAACACAAGAAAAGATGATTTAATGATTATGAAAAAGGGGAAAGCTGTTAATACCCTCAATTGATTTTGATATGCGTAACGACTAGCGCAAACTAGACGCAACACATTGGGGAGTATTCCGGGTAAGGGGGTTTGTTATATAAAGGGAATAGATGGAGCACCCTAAATATATATAGTTATCTATAGATTTATATATGAATATGTTTGATATGTTTGTGTGTTTTAAATTGCTATTTCTATGATTGGGAAAGTTTCTCCTTTGGGATTTTAAGAAGGATAGGTTATGTGGGATCCTAGTGTTTGTTATTATTGTGCTCGCAAAGATCTTTGGATCTTCTGCATACATATCCCCTAGTGGGAATCAGAGCATTTATAGCTCAGATCTACAGGGATCTATGGTTTGTTTGGTCTGAGGGAGATAGAAATTTGCTCGGCAAGGATGAGACCTTGTGCCTACGTATTCTCAAAAGGATGTTGAGAAAGTCAGAGCAATCGTAGTTCCCACTTATGATAGTGGAAAGCAACGGGATGTTAGTAAGAGACAGACAATTGTCATCTTAATGAAAAATGTATCTAATCTATTTCATCACATACATTTTGAAAAGTTTGACTGATTAAAATCTTTCATCGTAAGTTATAGGTGTTTTGCTTGAGTGTACAAGCGTTACCACTTACATGTTTAAGAAAGATGTTTGAAAAAGATGATGGAATCTTTTAACTGTAAGCATTGGGTGTTTTGCTTGAGTGTACAAGCGTTACCACTTACAATTAAGAGATGTTTTTGTTTGAAAAGAGTTTGAAAAGTTTTTGATTGTATGTGATGTGATAGATGAAATACTTCTTCCATAGAGATGATAAATGTCTAAATCTCGAGGAGAAATTGATTGGATTAAAGGGATGCTTTTAAGAAGCCCATGGGTCCTTGTATTGTAAGCCCAAGAGGAGGCATTCCGAGGGTCATCGAGGGTCATCGAGGGTCCTTGTATGAAGCTCAAGAGGAAGCAATAGGGTATGGCTGGCTTTGGCTTTAAAAGGGATTTCACCGGGAAACCATCCTTTTGGAATTAAGAGCAATTTCACCGGAAATTATACTCGTGGTTCTATCCTAACGCTGGTGATTCTTTGTATTGGAAGCCCAATAGAGGTCATAAGAGATTTTCTGGTCTCTTTCATTGTATGATGCCCAAGAGAAGGCTAAACTCAATGAGGAGTTCTTTTGAACGAAGCCCAAGAGGAGGTTGACTCAACAGGGGAGTGTTGTCTTATATGAAGCCTAAGCGGAGGCTAAACTCAGATGAATGAGTTTTCTTTGTACAAAGCCCAAGAGAAGGCTAACTCTGTGGGGAGAGTTATCTTGTATAAAGCCCAAGAGGAGGCTAACTGTGGGGAACCTAATTGGTTAGACTAGTTGTTATGTTATAACTAGACAGTCGTATAAACAAGTGTGTGTGTGATATGTATTCACAGGAGTTTATGAAGGAAATATAAACAATGCATGATGTTTATTTACAAGAGTTTATGAAGGAAATATAAACAAGTGTCTGTGAAACGAACGTTTGAAACGAGCGTAACTTGATTATTTACAAGTCTGATTTGTGTACAAGAAAGTAAATATGTACACGAACGAGTATTTATGTACAGGAGGATGTGGATGTACATAAGAGGGTTGGGACTTACACCATAAGGGTGGCCCATTGGTTTAAAAGCAGTTTCATCGGGAATAATGCTCCTTTCAATACCAATGGTATTCAGTGTATATGTAGACGAAACAGAAACGAACGATCGAAGTTTATCTGTGAGAAGTATCTCATTATATACGCATAAAGATTTGTATGAATATAAAAAGAATTTGATATGTACAAGGAAAATATGTATGTACATAAAAGAATGTTGGTTTGTATATACACAAGTGAAGTGAAAACAAACGATCGAAGTTTGTCTGTACTTGAGTATAAAAAGTATTTGATATGTACAAGGAAAATATGTATGTACATAAAAGAATGTTGGTTTGTGTATACACAAGTGAAGTGAAAACAAACGATTGAAGTTTGTCTGTACTTGAGTATAAAAAGTATCAGATTATGTATGTATAAAATTTGTATGTATCTGAAGAGAGTTTTGATATGTACAAAGAAATAATTATGTACATAAAAGAATGTTGGGACTTACACCGTGAGGGAGGCCCATGATCGATTAAGAAATTCGAGAGAAAACGAATCGGTTTTATCGTTTAAATCGGATCGACCATGGTAAAAAGATGTAAGTTTGATGAAAAGTTTTGAAAAATGTTATTTGAAAGTGTTTTTGAAAAGTGAGGTTTACTTATGAGAAGTTTTGAAAAGAATCGGAATTCGAAAGTTTGAAAAATTCACCTTTTAAAGTGGTTTTGAAAAGTGTTCAAAGTGTCGTTTTCGGCTCGATTAAAACATAATCAGATGAAAGTTTTTTCTGAAAATTTTTGCACTATCATAAAATAGATACATTTATTGACAAGTGTACAAAAAATACCTCAAAATGAGGAGTTTTGATTGGTTAAAAAAAATGTTAAAGTTTGTAAAAAAACATGAAGAAAATATGAAAAGTTTGAAAAAATGGTCCATGGGAGGCTTGAACCCAGGACCTGATGGGTGGCATACGTGGCAAAATGATCTACGAGCGAGCTGGCAACCGCTGGGGCAACAATGTATTCGTGTATTGAATCCAAAACCACGTGTTAATATTATATTGGAAAATTTGAATTTGAAAATAACAAGAACACGCGCGAACATGTTCTTCATCCTCTTCAATTCTTTGATTTTGTAACTTTCTTGTTTCTCAATGATTTTGAAAGTTGTAAACATGAAAGTTGCTCGAAATTTAACAAGGAACATGATGATGCTCATTAATTTCATTTATTTTTGGTCTAACATGGTTAAATTTCTGATGAACACGAAGAACCCTAGAACTGAAAATCTTAATTGAAATCGTGTATGGTTAATGATTTTTCCAATTGATTGAGGGTTTATGATCGTGTTAGGTGCAGAAACAAAACGGCCAAGAGTTTTTTTCAAATGAATCAAAGAATGATGAGATTGAGTTTCGTGTTCTTACCTGTTGAAGCTGGAATCGAATACAACGCAGGAGTGTTTCCAGTTGTTGTTTGTGGATTGTTTGAGCACCAGCGGCCTCTAGGGAAGGTGTGGGAATGGTCTGCACTTCACGAGCTTGCCTGGATCACTCTACTCAAGTCCACCTGCACAGAGCTTCGAATGGAACTGGAAATTGATGTTAGAGTTGTTACAGTTAGTTGTTATTGATCTGCATCATGTCTATGATGTTCATGGATAGTGTTTGGATGATCAGAACTCAAACTACTTAAGCCAAACCAAGAATTCGAATGATAAGGCAGTTTTGCATAAGCTTATGAGCATGGCATGTGATTCTGGTTTCTAGCTTGGCTATGTTGCTTTTAAGTGTTCAAACAAGTTTCATGTTGATGTTAAAGCATATTAGACACCAATTTGATCAAAGTTTTTCATTAATTTTCAAAAATGCACAAGTTCTCAAAATTCACTAAGTTTCTTGATTTTTAAGAAAGAAGAATGAAAGCATGACTTGGCATTAATTTGGTGTGTTTGAACTTGAAAAGAATCCCTCTATTTATAGGTCATAAGCTCTGAAATGTTAGGCACAAGGACATGGCTTTTGGTAAATTAAAGTTGCCTTAAAGGGCAAGAAAGTCCTTTTGCCTTAAAAGGAAACTTCCTTTTTTCACCATGTGTTAAAAATCCAACTTTGATCCTATCCTTCAATTATTACTTCTAGATGATATTTATCAGTTCTAAACTCAATTTGGCAAGGTGTCATTGCTTCTAGAAGAAGAAATCACAAAATGACCTATAATTGTGAAGTTTTGACCTTGAAAATCATGTTTATGGAGCCTTATGTTTCAATTTCAAAAGTATAGCTAGACTCCATGGATTTGATAGTTCTTGGACATTTTGGAAATCTTGTTTCAAGGGCTACAACTTTCATGTTTTGAGTTTTTTTTCAAATCAAAGTGGAACTATGTGAAAAAATGCCATGAAGTTTGGAAAAAATAAGAAATTTCAACACTTGAAAATTTTTCTAAGTGTTGGAAGTTTTGACTTTTTGTTGACTTTTCCAAATTCTTTGATTTTTTATGATCATGATGGATCATTTGAAGTATTTTTATGTTGGAAAAAGTTTTGTCTTGAAAAAATTGACCAAAAGTCAAAGTTTGACTTTCCGTGCAGATGAAATTTCATCAGATGTTTCAGAAATTGACTGATGAAGTCTGTGAACTTTTGTGATGTTTTGAATTCAGAAATTAGGTCAAGATGTTGTATCTAAGATATAATGACCAATCTCTAACCAAAAAAGTCATTCCTTGCTCAAAAAATCAGAGAATACTCCTCCTCGATCAAAACCCTAATTGGTCGATCCTCGATTGATCAATGAGAAAAGTTGGATATCTGAGGATTAGAGGTTGATGATTTGATCAAGATAGATCAAATGAGGTGAGTAAAACTCAAACCTTAATTGGTTGCTCTTGAATCGATGAAAAATGATGAAACCCTAATTTTGACTCGTGAATGCTACACCGATTAATTCTATTCGAATCGTAGTGATGCAATGATGCAAATGTAAGGTGGTATATTAGGTCAAAAATTGGGGTATGACAGATGCCCCTATTTAAGTTTCTTTAACCTGTGAGATGAAGATGAATATCTTTGTTTTGATAGGTGTAAAGAGACTTAAATATCAGAATACGCAAATTTTGGACCTAAGATACCAAAAGATGCGAGTGATGCAAAATGATTGTAAAACGCTTCACCCAGATGATATCAAAGAAATGACATGGTGGGGAAAATTTGTGAGGATGACTCGATCTATTTAAGAAAAGAGGATCCTGTTTGTTGAGAAACAAGCAGTATGTCTCGCTGGGGAAAAGAGATTCACAAAACATGTGAACATCTGTTTCGTTTTGGGAAACAAAGAGATTACCTTCTGTCAGCCTTGTGACAATGTTTAAGGTGAGTGAAAATGATATTACCAATTATCAGCCTTGTGATAGTTTATGGTAATGAATTATAAAGATATTACCAATTATCAGCGAAGTGATAATTATAACAAGGTAAATCTTTGAAAAGTTTTCTGAGTATTCAGCCTTGTGAATATCAGACAAATGATGGAAACAGATCTCAAATGAGTTCTGAAGATATTACCAATTATCAGCGAAGTGATAACTATAACAAGGTAAATCTTGAGACATATCACTGAGTATTCAGCCTTGTGAATAACAGACAGTGAAAGAAACAGAACTCAAATGAGTTTCTATTTTTTTCAGATAAAATCTTGCCGAGGATTTCTCTTTTGAGAAGACGCGAGCATTTTGATTGGAAGATTCAGGTTTTCTTTTAGACAGAAAGACAACTGCTGGGGAATTTCTCGTACGGTCGTGATTTGACCTTGTTGAGAAGAATAAACTTTCATGACAAGTTTAGGAATGAAAAGAAAAATAAGCAGCTCAAATGATGAGGCTATTGCTTATTGCTTTGTTGATTATAGACAGGGTTCTATCCAGGAACGAACTGGAAAGAAAAAAGTCAATCAAGACTTTGTTCCTGATGAGGAATGATCTCGGCTGGGGAATAGGAGAGAGAAAAAGATGTATTTCTCTGCTTTGGGATAATCTACTGGGGATATGATCAAACCTACATGAATAAGTGTGATTTAAACCAGTGATATGGAAGCAAACATTTTTGAGGAATGCAAAAATGCATAAATGATGCTATTATGTATGAATGTCATGAATGTTATGACTGTCATGTGCATGCTGACAAGACTTAACAATAAAGAGGTATTTGGGAAAAGGACCACGTCACAGTTCAAACAAATACTCAATAAAATCTGCCGTAATGACGTAGACGTTCACTAATGAAAGATCTGAGTTGCATGCTTTAGACTTTCGGAGAAAGGCATTTTATTGGCAACTTTGCTGGGAATTCTTTTTGGATAAGAATACCATCCTTTGATAATATCTGCTGAGGAGAAGACTTCTGTAGCAGCCATTCTATCCTTCGGAGAATGAAACACTTATGGAGAAAACTGTTGAAGTTCTTTCTGTGTTCAGAGTTCAAAGAAAATTTCGCTTTTGTTTCAAAATTTTGAAGTAAAAATTCATTTAAAACCTTTTAGTTTCAAAAAGTGATTTTCACAATAAAAGCGTTATTTTGCAAAACAGAATAAAGTAAGGATTGCAAACAAAAGGCACAAGGCTCAAATTTATTGATAGAATGGTAATCAGCCAAAGGCGTGATTCCATGAGCTATTTACAAGAGTTGGAAATGATAATTTATTGGGAAAAGGCTACATTGAAAGCAAATAACCACTATTATCCCTAACAATTTTGAATTCCAAACTGTAGTTGTTTTTGATTGAAGATCCGTTGATTGAAAATTCTTTAGATTGACGAAGTACAGATTGACTGCAGTTACTTTGTCATTTTTGTATCCTTATTTTTGCCTAGATTGCCTTTTCAGGTTTTCAATCTATCAGGATAATTTCTGTTTATTGTCTCTAATTTTGCCGGATCGCCTTTTCGTGTTTTCAATCCACCGAGACGCTTTTTGCCTAAGCCGCCTTTTCGGTTTTCGACTTACCGAGCTGTTCTTTTGTTTTTTAGACAAAGTATTTTTGATCGCATCAAGATTCACAGGATGCGGAGTTCATCACCGTCCATGGTTGTGAGGGTCATAGCACCGCCGTAAAAGCTTCTTTTGACGATGTATGGGCCTTCATAATTAGGAGTCCATTTGCCCTAGAATCGTTGAAAAGATGAATCTTTTTAAGCACGAGGTCGCCTTCTCGGAATTCACGAGGTCGGACCTTTTTGTCGAATGCTTTCTTCATTCTTCTTTGATATAATTGTCCATGACACAGAGCAGTCAGGCGCTTTTCTTTGATTAAGTTCAGCTGATCGTATCTGTTTTGACACCATTCAGCCTCAGATAATTTGGTTTCCATGAGAAATCTCATTGACGGAATCTCAACTTCTACGGGGAGCACTGCTTCCATGCCATATACTAGAGAAAAAGGAGTTGCCCCTGTTGACGTGCGTACTGAAGTACGATACCCATGTAGAGCAAATGGCAGCATTTCGTGCTAGTCTTTGTAAGTGATGACCATTTTCTGGACGATCTTCTTGATGTTCTTGTTGGCAGCTTCAACGGTGCCGTTCATCTTTGGCCGGTAAGGAGATGAGTTATGATGCTCGATCTTGAATTCCTCACATAGTTCTTTCATCATCTTGTTGTTCAAGTTTGATCCATTGTCTGTAATGATCTTACTTGGAATTCGCATCAAGAAATGAGATTGTTCTTGATGAACCTCACAACCACTTGTCTTGTAACGCTGGCGCAGATGCTTCGACCCATTTGGTGAAGTAATCAATAGCCACTAGAATGAAGCGATGTCCGTTGGACGCTTTTGGTTCGATCATTCCGATCATGTCAATGCCCCACATGGAGAAAGGCCACGGAGAAGAGAGAACATTGAGTAGAGTTGGTGGCACGTGGATCTTATCTGCGTAGATCTGGCACTTGTGACACCTCTTGATGTGTTTACAGCAATCAGATTCCATTGTTATCCAATAGTATCCTGCTCTTAAGATCTTTCTGGACATTGCATGCCCATTTGAATGAGTTCCAAAAGACCCTTCATGCACTTCATATATGATTGTGTCTCGCTTGCCTCGTCGACGATCCGAAAGCGTAACCATGTCGAAGTTTCTTTTGTATAACACATCCTCATTCAGGAAGAAATTTCTAGAAAGCCTCCTTAGAGTTTTCCTATCCTTGTACGATGCCCCGAGTGGGTACTCTCGTGTTTGAAGGAAACGTTTGATGTCGTGGAACCACGGTTTTTCATCGAAGACTGCTTCAGTTGCGAATACATATGCAGGTCTTTCAAGGCGTCTGATGCGGATCTTAGGCATATCGTTCCAATCGTTGACTTTGAACATGGAAGATAGAGTTGCCAAGGCCTCGCCATTCGACTGATCTCGAGGATATGATGCAGTTCTACTTTGTTGAAGAAAGTCAACAAACGTCTTGCATAATCTCTGTAAGGAATCAAACCAAGATGATGAGTTTCATACTTGTCTTTGATTTGGTTGATTACAAGGGCTGAATCTCCATATATATCAAGGATCTTGATCCTCAAGTCAATGGCTTCTTCGATACCCATGATGCAAGCTTCGTATTCTGCGATGTTGTTGGTGCAATCAAATAGCAATCTGGCGGAAAACAGGATGTGAGAACCCTCGGGAGTGATGATGACTGCCCCAATTCCATTGCCAAAAACATTAACTGCTCCATCAAAAATTAAGCCCCATCTGGATTCTGGATCTGGTCCTTCTCCAGGTAGCGGTTCGTCGCAATCTTTCATCTTTAAGTACATAACGTCCTCGTCTGGGAAGTCAAATTTGAGAGATTGGTATTCGTTGAGCGGCTGATAAGCCAAGTGATCGGCGAGAATGCTTCCTTTGACGCTTTTGAGCGGTATCGATGTCATATTCGATAACAAAGATCCGCCATCGAGCAATTCTTCCCGTTAAGGCGGGCTTTTCAAAGACATACTTGATTGGATCCATTTTGAGATTAACCAAGTTGTGTGATTGATCATAATCGCGAAGACGCTTTTGAAGCCCACACCAAAGCGCAACATGTTTTCTCGAGCATGGAGTAACGAGTTTCACAGTCTGTGAACTTTTTACTCAAGTAGTAAATGGCATGCTCCTTCTTACCGGTGTCATCTTGTTGTCCAAGTACGCAGCCCATGGACTCTTCTAGTACGGTAAGGTACATGATTAACGGTCTTCCTTCCACTGGAGGGATCAGTATTGGAGGTTCTGACAGGTATTCCTTGATACTGTCGAAAGCTTTTTGGCAATCGGCTGTCCACACAACCTTTTGATCTTTGCGGAGAAGCTTGAATATCGCCCACGTAGCATCATCCGAGAGATAACCGAGATGTAATTCAATCGTCCAAGAAATCCTCTTACTTGCTTTTCCGTATATGGAGTAGGCATTTCTTGAATAGCCTTGACTTTGTCGGGGTCAACTTCAATACCTCTTTGACTGACGATGAAACCTAGGAGTTTTCCAGATCTCACCCCAAAGGTGCATTTGTTAGGATTCAAGCGAAGCTGAAATTTCCTTAGTCATTGAAACAACTTCAAGAGATACTCTATATTCTCTTCTTCAGTATCCGACTTTGCTATCATGTCATCCACGTAGACTTCGATCTCTTTGTGCATCATGTCATAAAAGAGAGTAGTCATTGCCCTTGGTAAGTTCTACCGCATTCTTTAATCCAAACGGCATTACTTTGTAGCAAAAAGTGCCCCATGGCGTGATGAAGGATGTCTTCTCCATGTCTTCGGGAGCCATTCTGATCTGATTGTAACCAGAGAAATCGTCCATGAAGGAAAAGACATTGAATTTCGCATATCCACTAGCATGTCAATATGTGGGAAATCGCTTTTGACTTGCTTTGTTTAAGTCCCGTAGTCAACACACATTCTCGACCTTTCCATCTTTCTTGGAGACAGCTACTATGTTGGCTAGCCATTGAGGATATTCAGAAGTGACGAGGAAACCTCGCCGAAATGTTTTTGAACTTCCTTTTTGATTTTATCAGCCATATCAGGGTGAACTCTTCTCAGCTTTTGCTTAACTGGTGGACACTCCAGCTTTAATGGCAAATGATGCTCCACGATGCTGGTATCTAACCCTGGCATGTCTTGGTAGGACCAAGCGAACACATCAACATATTCTTTGAGAAGATCTATCAGTTTGCTCTTGACATTGCTGTTGAGTGAAGCTCCAATATTTACTTCTTTTTTGTCTTCTTCAGAACCCAAGTTGATTGCTTCCAAAGGCTCTTTGTGAGGCTGAATGATTCGTTCCTCGTGCTTAAGTAGTCGAGAAATCTCATCCGGGATTTCTTCTTCAACTTCTTCCTCGGCGACTTCACAGGGGATTTCAAAGTTGGGAGAGAGCATAGAGTTATTGCTTTTAATGGATTTGTCCATCTGTTTAATCTGCATATTTGATTTATGTTTGATTAATTAACTTTTCATCATTTTTTTTGAAAAAGTCAATGTGAAAGTGTATGCAGATTAAAATTTTTTATTATTCTTTTTTTTCTTCTGAAGATTTTTTATTGTGTTTTTTAGGATTATCATTTCCAAGAAAGGGTAAAAATGAAAATAAACACAAAGTGTGTTATCAAAACAACGCATTTTATTTATGATTCACAATATGAAACAAGGCCGTAAAATACAAACTCATTTGTCTTGGGCAAGACAAAGAGAAATTATTTAAAAGCTAAACCCTATAAAACATCTCTTCACTTTGGGCGAAGTGAGAGTTCAAAACAAAAGCAAAGATAAACTACTTAGAACTAGGAGCGTTAGTCCGAACTTCACTGTGTTTCCAGAGTGACGAACTCCTTGAAGTCGAGGTACTGGTAATTTTCCACTTGGTTTAACCCTTGAGTAGACCTTGGTCGTTGGTTGAGCGTTTTGAAGACTCGACGACGGACTTTGCTTTCGTGGTCGCTAAAGCGCCTTCTTCCACTTGATGAATAGATCGGAAGTATGGGATACAACATATGTGCTTCCTGTTGACCTTTGCGTTGAATTCTGGGGGTGTATCCTCCAATCTTCTGAGTGGAGAGACTCGTTGTCGGCGACACTTTCCAAATCGTATCCCGAATCGTATTCCTGATCTTCAGTGATCATGTTGATATAGTGATAATCCAGATCCGTTTAACAATTTACAAAAGGCCAAAGTAGATCCTCGTTTGGAACCTCAATTGGTTGATTAGATCGGGAAGATGAGTACACCTCCTCTGGTTGACTAGGGTACTCGAAAGAATCTCCCCATCCAGTAGGCTGGATATCTTCGATCCTGATTTTTGAGCTTTCTGGCGCAGTGTATTTCACCATGTAGTCAAGTTTGCCACTTGGTTCTCCCAAGGTATCCCAAACTTCAGAAGGGACAGGTGGATTTTCATGCCGCTGTAGGGACATGTCTTTGAATTGATCAACAAGACATAATTCCTCTTGAGACACATATTCGTGGTCGTTTAAATAAGTGATCCACTCTTCGATTCGAGGATCATCTTCATCATCTTCAATGGTTACAACGCTTAACCTCTTGGAGAATGTGGTTTAAGAAACCCCCACCGTTGAATATTTCTTTAATGGACGGTGCTTCATCCTTTTGCTTGTCTTTTGAGAATACGGTGTGAACCCGAGTCCGCTTTTTTGTTTCGTTGATGTGTTTGATTACTTGTCCCCAACCTTCAGCATTGCCCTCTTTTACTATCCGTGCTGCTTCTTTATACGAAGAGATAGATGATCTATTTTTGTTGGTAGATTCATCTTCTAACGGATGTTCGGGGAAATGTGTTCCTTCAACGTCATTAGCTGTGATGAAAGAGAAACTGGATAAATGGCTTATGAGCAAAGCTTATTCACCGAGGACGGTTACTAGTTTTCCATTTACTGTGAATTTCAGCTTCTGATGGAGAGTAGATGTCACTGCCCCTGCCTCATGGATCCAAGGTCTTCCTAGTAGACAATCAGAAGTACCGCACGCTCCATGACTTGGAAGGTGATTTGGAAAGTATGCGGACCGATTGTCATCGGGAGGTCAACTTCCCCAATAACTGACTTCCGTGATCCGTCAAAGGCTCTTACTACTATGTCATTGAATTTCATTGGTGTGTCTTTGTAAGCCAAACGAGCGAGTGTCGCTTTTCGCATTACGCTCAAAGATGAACCAAGATTCACCAATACATTGGATGTGGAATCGATTGACAAATCATTGAGATATGTAAAGCCAAATTGTGATCTTTCCCTTCTTCTGGAAGTTCCTCATCACTGAAACTTAGATTATTACAAGCTGCTATGTTGGCGACAATACCTCCAAACTGGTCTGTAGTCACATCATGGTCTACATAGGCTTGGTCTAATACCTTCATTAAAGCTTCTCGGTGAGCTTCAGAGTTCAATAGTAGAGACAGTATTGAAATCTTGGAGGGAGTTTGCATCAGCTGATCTACGACTCGGTATTCGCTCTTCTTGATTAACTTTAGTATCTCATCAAAATCTGTGTTGACGTTGGTTCCATCAGGAGGACCAACTTTTGTGCTCGGATTAACAGCGGGAATCGTTGCAGGATTCTCGGGAGATATGTTAACTGGATTTTGTCTAACAACAGGAACTGCAGGCGGTCTTGGTGGCAACGGAGTGTGTACTCGTCCACTTTGTGTTACTCGTCCTATCTCAGTTATGTTGACATTAGCTAGAAGAGTTGGCATGGGTTTCTCCTTTCCATCCTCTATCACAGTTGCATTGTATTGGTAGGGAATTGCTTTACTAGAACTGTATGGAACAGGACCGGGTAAGCAAATCACCAAAGGAGACCCTGGAACGTTGGAACTGTTGTATTCAATCTCCACATGTTTGGGTACATTGAAACAAGGGATGATAACGTTTACTTCGGGATTTTCCGAGTTGATATCTCGAGACTAAAAGCTCATGCGGAAAATGCCCCATCAGTATTTACGCTATGGTCATCTCTGCTTCAGATCAGAGGTCACCGATATCTAACAATCACTGAATGTCTCCTCTTATGGTGGGACATCCTTGAATATCCTTGAAGCAGATGTTGCAAGTTGAGTAATCGTGCTTAGTGAAGGCGCTCATTGTACTGTATGCTTCATGGAGATGACCAAGTTTCCTCTGATCAGTTTACGCTCTGACGAGGTACCGTCTCAGATTTTAATATCGACGATCAGATGTCCATTGTGACTGGGAAGCGGATTGACTTGCACGTTCGGATTTGTATTTCTGAAGGAAAGAAGATTAGCTCTCACTAATCTCTGCACTTCTGCTTTCAATGCTATACAATGCTCAAGGTCATGGCCTGGTGCCCCTTGGTGAAAAGGGCAAGATACGTCTGCTTTGTACCACCACGGGAATTTTTCGGGAACCAGAGGTGGTGACCTTGTCTCAGATAGATTCTTTTCTATTAGCGCAGGTATAGTTCTGTACGCCATTGGAATTGGGTCGAATTATGTGAACCCGAGGCGTTACGCTTTGATTATTAAACTGCTGAGCCTGTTGACGAGGCTGTTGAGTTTGTTGAATTTGTTGAAATTGCGGAGCAATTCCTGTGTTTGGATTTGTGTTAACGGCGGTTGTTATGGCAGCTACCTGTCGTTGTTGACTGACATTTCTTTGTGGTTTCCCTCGGGATACCATTTCTATGTCATGTTCCTTTTTCTTTGGAAAACTGGTTCCAATCTTTTTAGTTCCACTAGAAGATCCTGTTTCCTTGGTTAGGCGTCCGGTTCGAACCCTCTTCTAATCGCATTCCATGCTTACCATCTCGGTGAAATCTCGAGCGCTTAGCGATCATTCGTCAGTAGTAGAATGAGCCAAGAGTAATCAAGAATACCTTAGTCATCTCCTCTTCCAATGGTGGGTTGACTTGGGCAGCAATTTCTCCATCGTTGAGCGTATCTTTGAATGTCTCTTCCTTTTGAGACATGGAGCGGAGTTGATCCCTCATCGGAGCCATATCCAAGTTGAACTTATATTGTTGTACAAAGGCTTCACCTAAGTCATTGAATGTTTTGATACTTGTGTTGTCTAATCCCATGTACCACTTCAAGGCGGCAAGTGAGACTATCTTGGAAGTAGTGGATTAACAATTGGTGATCGCTGTTGTATGTAGACATTTTCCGGCATACATCGTGAGATGACTTTGTGGACAAGAGTTTCCTTGTACTTTTCAAATTGTGGACTTTGAATTTTGCAGTATCCTTACGAGGAACTAGCACGATCCCGGTGTTTTTCCCAAACAGCTTTTTCCACGAATTGTTTTAATTTCAAGCTGCATTTTGAGGAGTTGTTTCGAGATTCTCCATCGAGCCACGGAATTGCCATTGTCTGAGTATGGTGAACTTCTTCGTCTATGGTAGTGTGTACTACGAAAGTCGAGTTTGTCATGATCGGTTGAGAAACCGCATTGTTACTATGGAAGAGTTACTCCACGCTGCGAGTAAATGTAGAGTTTTTCGCAGTAGGTATTTCAAGCGTGGTTGTTTGCACTTGAGAAGTCGGTTGGCAAAATTCATGCCAGTTGAAAGGCATGCCCCATGGATAGCCTCTTCGCATGCCAAAGGTGGACTACGGGTCATGATGTAACTGAAATCGGAGTAGTAGTATCCTCCAAATTGCCGCTGGTTTTGACCGCCGATGCTTTGTTGACTTTATACCGCAGCCAATGAATTGACCAAAGATGTGAGTCTCTCCACCTCTTCTCGCAGTGTTGTTACATTGCTACGAAGTTCAACATTCTCTTGTTCAAATCCTTCCATTACTTTTCTTCTTTTTGATCTTGTATCGTACGTTCGAGTAGGCTGTGGACGCGGTCGAGAAACTCTAAGACGCGACAGCTTGGCGATCTTTTCCTATCTGTTGAAACTGTTGAAAGATCAGACTCTAGACAATAGACTTAAATGCAAAGTATGATGCATGATTATGATTGTAAAGAAAAATTTCCAAAGAATTTACGCTAAAAGAGAAATTTCTGGCAAATATTTGGATGGAAAACACAAATTTATTGATTAATGAAAGTAGATTACAACAATATTGTTTTTTGGAGCATTGCTCACACAAATGATAAAATAAATGATAAAATTACAAACTAAATTAATTAAACGTCTTCGTTGGATGAAGATCCAAAGGCTTGATGCACTCAACTTCGTGATTTCTTTCCATAGTGAGTCAACTCGCCTTTTCGGCTTTTAGCTTGCTAATGACTTTCTTCCACTGTCGGGAGCGTGATTGCGGTTGTCATTTCCTCAAGCTTTTTCCTTTCTTTGATGTATCTCTTGATCGCGTTATCTTCTCGCTAATCTTCTCATCTTTCTCCATGAGCCATTCATCCCGGAAGTAAAGCGCCTTTTTCATGATCTTTGACTTGCTTCGAGCTTGTCATTCTCAAGATTAGTCTTAAGGAATTTGTTTTCCAAAGCTTCTTTCTCAAGCCTTATCTTGGTCAAAGCTTCTTGGTATTCTCCCATAGTTTTGACGGGGAAAATTGTTGATTTGGAAGAGGTTGAGAACATGGGTTCTTCGTAAGCGTAAGGCATTCAAAATTCCTTCGCTCTTTTCTTTACCCAAGAAGTGTAGGTTTCCATGGCTACACAATTTTTGCTTTACCTTTTCTTTCCTTCGGATGTGATGCCAAGCTCGATCATCCTAGCCTTCAACTCGGAATCCTCTCCTTCATGATAGAAGTAGCTCTTTACTGTAAAACCAAAAGGTTTACTAGAGTTTGCGTATCCGAGTTGACGTCTCGCCAAAAATGGATTGTAGTTGATTCCTCCTTTTGTACCAATGAGAGGTACGTTGGCAAATTCTCCACAGCTCTCAATGATTTCCATCTCATTGTCCGCTAAGGTATACCAATGGATATCGCTGCTTGTAAGAGACATGAGTCTTTGAGACCAATGCCATTCATCTTTGTTTTCACGGAAGATGGAGATTTAGGCAAGTGTGAGACAATCCATTTGAAGAATGAGGTACACAACACACGATAGTTCCATCTCCTTGACGATTTCTATGATGAATAGAGACGACGTGTCACCAAGTAGAGAACGGATTTCCAATCGAAGATCCTTATGGCGTTGATATCAACGTGAATGGGAAACAAAACCAATCCATAGAGGAGTAAAGCTAAAATAGCTTCAAAGGCTACCATACTACCGGCCTCAGAATTTAAGAGCCTTCTCCATTAGGAACTTTGAAGTTAGTCCTAAGAGTTTTCCTCCGTAGTTAGGTTTTGTCTATCTCATATTTCTTTAAATGAGTCATCATTGCAATGACGGTGATTTAGGAATCGCTTCCAAACCATTGAAAGGCACTTTGTCTCGATACGAGATACCTAGGATATGCGCTGCATTTTCCAAAGTAGGCATCAATTGATAATGGAAAGTGAAACAACGATAGACTGGATCGTAGAACCGAACGAAAGTTTTGAGAAGTCCTTCATCAACGTTAGTGTTCGTAATAGAAAGAGTTCCAGTGTTTTCTCAAATTGAGGGATCTTCTACCAAGGATGCTAACTCTTTTAACTTTCCTACGCGTGAATTTAAAACTATATCTCTTGGTGAATCTTCCTGACGTCCATCACTCTAACCTAAAATATTTTACAAAGAAAAATCTCTAAATTCTTTGGAAATGGGAAGAGAAATGAAGTATTTTTTTTTGAATGAATGCATGAATGAATGTTGCAAACATGATTAGTAGTTATACACACGGTCAAGCGTTCGAAGTCACGAGCATGAGGCCAACGATAAGAATCAAATGGTAAGTTCTATGGGCTTATTCAACTGTGAAACGGGTTCTACTGATAATACAGGCTCAACACTCCTCTTTGAAATATTATCGAATTTGTTGAATACTCGATGGTCCAATAATATTTTTCAAGAGAAACTCGCCTGATCGTAGTCTCGCATGACAATACTCTAGGCTTACGCCCGTAATCTCTACACTACATCCTAAATGGCCGGATGGGTTATGTGTTCCATGCCCACTACCGCAAGCTCCCTTGAAAGCAAAATGTCTTCGCAAATACTTGCTAAACACAAATACCCCCAAGACAACCTCCACTGAGAGAGGGATCTCAAATTAACTCCGTAAGTACTGAGACTTCTCACAAGTTAATAGGACTATACCCCCACCTATATCTTAAAATGTTTCTTAAACCGGTTAGATTTTTTCCATCGATGAAATCGCTAAACACACAATAATAAAGAAAACAGATAGATGCATAATATGAAAGCTTAACCCTTTCTTTCTTTTTTGAAAACAAAAGCTTGGTGCTCTTGAGCAGTAGTCACATTTTTTTGAAAATCAAAGTTTCAACAGCATTTCCGCAGAGTCGCCATTTTTCCGCTCGCTAAAAGTGCCGCCTTAGGAATTGATATAAATTCGCATCCTCCGCTCAAAACGATTTACTCTTTTGATTTGTTTATAAAGATGCCATGAGCATCAAGCTTTATTATTTTCAACACAAGAAAATATGATTTAATGATTATGAAAAGGGAAAGTCATAATACCTCAATTGATTTTGATATGCGTAACGACTAGCGCAAACTAGACGCGCATTGGGAGTATTCCGGTAAGGGGTTTGTTATATAAAGGAATAGATGGAGCACCCTAAATATATATAGTTATCTATAGATTTATATATGAATATGTTTGATATGTTTGTGTGTTTTAAATTGCTATTTCTATGATTGGGAAAGTTTCTCCTTGGGATTTTAAGAAGGATAGGTTATGTGGGATCCTAGTGTTTGTTATTATTGTGCTCAAAGATCTTTGGATCTTCTGCATACATATCCCTAGTGGGAATCGGAGCATTTATAGCTCGGATCCATGTGATCTATGGTTTGTTTGGTCCGAGGGAGATAGAAATTTGCTCGGCAAGGATGAGACCAGGCCTCACGATTCTCAAAAGGATGTTGAGAAAGTCGAGCAATCGTAGTTCCCACTTATGCTAGTGGAAAGCAACGGATGTTAGTAAGAGATGCATAATTGTCATCTTAATGAAAATGTATCTAATCTATTTCATCACATACATTTTGAAAAGTTTGATCGATTAAATATCTTTCATCGTAAGTTATAGGTGTTTTGCTTGACAATGCTACCACTTACATGTTTAAGAAAGATGTTTGAAAAGATGATGGAATCTTTTAATCAGAAGTGGGTGTTTTGCTTGAGTGTAAGCCGCTACCACTTACAATTAAGAGATGTTTTTGTTTGAAAGAGTTTGAAAAGTTTTTGATTGTATGTGATGTGATAGACGAGATACTTCTTCCATAGAGATGATAAATGTCTAAATCTCGAGGAGAAATTGATTGGATTAAAGGGATGCTTTTAGAAGCCCATGGGTCCTTGTATTGTAAGCCCAAGAGGAGGCATTCTGAGGGTCATCGAGGGTCCTTGTATGAAGCTCAAGAGGAAGCTATAGGGTATGGTTGGCTTGGCTTTAAAAGGATTTCACCGAAACCATCCTTTGGAATTAAGAGCAATTTCACCGAAATTATACTCGTGGTTCTATCCTAACGCTGGTGATTCTTTGTATTGGAAGCCCAATAGGAGGTCATAAGAGATTTTCTCGTCTCTTTCATTGTATGATGCCCAAGAGAAGGCTAAACTCAATGAGGAGTTCTTTGAACGGCCAAGAGGAGGTCGACTCAACAGGGAGTGTTGTCTTATATGAAGCCTAAGAGGCTAAACTCGATGAATGAGTTTGTACAAAGCCCAAGAAGGCTAACTCCGTGGGAGAGTTATCTTGTATAAAGCCCAAGAGGAGGCTAACCGGAACCTAATTGGTTAGACTAGTTGTTATGTTATAACTAGACAGATAAACAAGTGTGTGTGTGTGTGTGATATGTATTCAGTGGAGTTTATGAAGGAAATATAAACAATGCATGATGTTTATTTACAAGAGTTTATGAAGGAAATATAAACAAGTGTCTGGAAACAAACGTTGAAACGAAAGCGAACTTGATTATTTATTACAAGTCCATGTGTACAAGGAAGTAAATATGTACACGAACAGTATTTATGTACAGGAGGATGTGGATGTACATAGGAGGGTGAGACTTACACCATAAAGGCCCATTGGTTTAAAAGCGCTTCACCTGAATAATGCTCTTTCAATACCAATGGTATTCAGGTATATGTAGACGAAAAGAAACGAACGATCAAGTTTATCCGTGAAAAGTATCAGATTATATATGCATAAAGATTTGTATGAATATAAAGAATTTGATATGTACAACGAAAATATGTATGTACATAAAAGAATGTTGGTTTGTATATACACAAGTGAAGTGAAAACAAACAATCGAAGTTTGTCTGTACTTGAGTATAAAAAGTATTTGATATGTACAAGGAAAATATGTATGTACATAAAAGAATGTTGGTTTGTGTATACACAAGTGAAGTGAAAACAAACGATGAAGTTTGTCTCAGATTGAGTATAAAAAGTATCTCAGATATGTATGTATAAAAATTTGTATATATCTGAAGAGAGTTTTGATATGTACAAAGAAATAATTATGTACATAAAAGAATGTTGGGACTTACACCGTGAGGGAGGCCCATGATCGATTAAGAAATTCGAGAGAAAACGAATCGGTTTTATCGTTTAAATCGGATCGACCATGGTAAAAATATGTAAGTTTAATGAAAAGTTTTGAAAAATGTTATTTGAAAGTGTTTTGAAAAGTGAGGTTTACTTATGAGAAGTTTTGAAAAGAATCGAATTTGAAAGTTTGAAAATTCACCTTTAAAGTGGTTTTGAAAAGTGTTCAAAGTGTCGCTGCTCGATTAAAACATAACCGATGAAAGTTTTTCTGAAAATTTTGCACTATCATAAAATAGATACATTTATTGACAAGTGTACAAAAAATACCTCAAAATGAGGAGTTTTGATTGGTTAAAAAAAATGTTAAAGTTTGTAAAAAAACATGAAGAAAATATGAAAAGTTTGAAAAAATGGTCCATGGGAGGCTTGAACCCAGGACCTGATGGGTGGCATACGTGGCAAAGTGATCTACGAGCGAGCTGGCAACCGCTGGGGCAACAATGTATTCGTGTATTGAATCCAAAACCACGTGTTAATATTATATTGGAAAATTTGAATTTGAAAATAACAAGAACACGCGCAAACATGTTCTTCATCCTCTTCAATTCTTTGATTTTGTAACTTTCTCTTGTTTCTCAATGATTTTGAAAGTTGTAAACATGAAAG
Organism: Vicia sativa; assembly: GCA_021764765.1. Taxonomy (NCBI): domain Eukaryota; kingdom Viridiplantae; phylum Streptophyta; class Magnoliopsida; order Fabales; family Fabaceae; genus Vicia; species Vicia sativa. The sequence goes on along the minus strand of CM038793.1, from coordinate 89,693,219 downwards.
TTGCTCGAAATTTAACAAGGAACATGATGATGCTCATTAATTTCATTTATTTTTGGTCTAACATGGTTAAATTTCTGATGAACACGAAGAACCCTAGAACTGAAAATCCTAATTGAAATCGTGTATGGTTAACGATTTTTCCAATTGATTGAGGGTTTATGATCGTGTTAGGTGCAGAAACAAAACGGCCAAGAGTTTTTTTCAAATGAATCAAAGAATGATGAGATTGAGTTTCGTGTTCTTACCTGTTGAAGCTGGAATCGAATACAACGCAGGAGTGTTTCCAGTTGTTGTTTGTGGATTGTTTGAGCACCAGCGGCCTCTAGGGAAGGTGTGGGAATGGTCTGCACTTCACGAGCTTGCCTGGATCACTCTACTCAAGTCCACCTGCACAGAGCTTCGAATGGAACTGGAAATTGATGTTAGAGTTGTTACAGTTAGTTGTTATTGATCTGCATCATGTCTATGATGTTCATGGATAGTGTTTGGATGATCAGAACTCAAACTACTTAAGCCAAACCAAGAATTCGAATGATAAGGCAGTTTTGCATAAGCTTATGAGCATGGCATGTGATTCTGGTTTCTAGCTTGGCTATGTTGCTTTTAAGTGTTCAAACAAGTTTCATGTTGATGTTAAATCATATTAGACACCAATTTGATCAAAGTTTTTCATTAATTTTCAAAAATGCACAAGTTCTCAAAATTCACTAAGTTTCTTGATTTTTAAGAAAGAAGAATGAAAGCATGACTTGGCATTACTTTGGCGTGTTTGAACTTGAAAAGAATGCCTCTATTTATAGGTCATAAGCTCTGAAATGTTAGGCACAAGGACATGGCTTTTGGTAAATCAATGTTGCCTTAAAGGGCAAGAAAGTCCTTTTGCCTTAAAAGGAAACTTCCTTTTTTCACCATGTGTTAAAAATCCAACTTTGATCCTATCCTTCAATTATTACTTCTAGCTGATATTTATCAGTTCTAAACTCAATTTGGCAAGGTGTCATTGCTTCTAGAAGAAGAAATCACAAAATGACCTATAATTGTGAAGTTTTGACCTTGAAAATCATGTTTATGGAGCCTTATGTTTCAATTTCAAAAGTATAGCTAGACTCCATGGATTTGATAGTTCTTGGACATTTTGGAAATCTTGTTTCAAGGGCTACAACTTTCATGTTTTGAGTTTTTTTTCAAATCAAAGTGGAACTATGTGAAAAAATGCCATGAAGTTTGGAAAAAATAAGAAATTTCAACACTTGAAAATTTTTCTAAGTGTTGGAAGTTTTGACTTTTTGTTGACTTTTCCAAATTCTTTGATTTTTTATGATCATGATGGATCATTTGAAGTATTTTTATGTTGGAAAAAGTTTTGTCTTGAAAAAATTGACCAAAAGTCAAAGTTTGACTTTCCTGTGCAGATGAAATTTCATCAGATGTTTCAGAAATTGACTGATGAAGTCTGTGAACTTTTGTGATGTTTTGAATTCAGAAATTAGGTCAAGATGTTGTATCTAAGATATAATGACCAATCTCTAACCAAAAAAGTCATTCCTTGCTCAAAAAATCAGAGAATACTCCTCCTCGATCAAAACCCTAATTGGTCGATCCTCGATTGATCAATGAGAAAAGTTGGATATCTGAGGATTAGAGGTTGATGATTTGATCAAGATAGATCAAATGAGGTGAGTAAAACTCAAACCTTAATTGGTTGCCTCTTGAATCAGATGAAAATCTGATGAAACCCTAATTTTGACCTGTGAATGCTACACCCGATTAATTCTATTCTGAACTGTTAGTGATGCAATGATGCAAATGTAAGGTGGTATATTAGGTCAAAAATTGGGGTATGACACATCATCAGAATCACCTCTGGCTATTTTTGCTTCTTCTTTTTTTGACCAACAATCTTTAGCAAAGTGGCCAAACCCATTACAACAGTAACATTGAACCATTCTCTTGTCATACTTTTCCCTTCCCTTATGATGTTTCTCTTCAAAATGGAAGAATTCTGACTTCTGAGACCTACCATTTTTTTAGCTTCTGGTTCTTCTTGACAAAAGAAGCCTTCAGAGCCTGCTCAACTTCCCTCTCAGAGGTTCTTTCAGTCAGATGCAACTCTTGCGCCTCTAGACTGCTTAACAACTCTTCTATTCTCATGGTGTCCAAATCTCTGGAATGTTCTATTTCTACAACAATGTAATCAAATTAAGGAGTAAGTGACCTCAATTCCTTCTCTATGATTACTTGTTCAGAAAGGTTTTCTCCACAAGACTTCATCTCATTAGTGATTAGAATCACTCTGGAGATATACTCCGAAACCTTCTAATTGTTCTTCATGTTGAGATTCTCATATTGCTTTCTTAGGGACTGAAGCTCCACCTTCTTCATCGATGCGTCACCACTGTAACATCTGACTAGTGTGCCCCACTCCTCCTTTCATGTCGTTGAATCTGTAATCTTCTCAGACACTTTTACATCCACACAATGATGGATGAAGAACAACGTCTTCTAATATTTCTTCCTCTTGTTTCTATGTGCATCTCTCTCTTCTTCTGTCACATCTTTTGCAAGAAGAATATAACCATCGGTAACAAGCTCAAGAACATCTTGAGCACCAAATAGCATGCGCATCTGAATCATCCATCTGTCCCAGTTCTTGTCATCAAAAACTGGAAGTTTGGTACTCAAAATTTTCATCTTCAACCTTCCTTGTACAGTAGACTCAGATTTTCACCAAACACAGTGTTTCCCAACCCACAGAATCATAAAATGTGATTTTGTAACAATTTTTTTCAAAGATTCAATCTTGAATCCAGAAACAAAATCAATCACACCACACCCACATTTCACTCGTGTTTCCCTACGAATTCAACCATAGCTCTAGATACCTATTTGTTAGTGCAAAAGAATCAAAGATGATAGAATAAATGTAGAGAGAATGATGGCTACAAAGATGAAATAAATAGGGTTGTTGTTATAACTGACATCTATGACTAGTCTATTTATACAAAAGTTAAATTGCCACATAGACCGTAATAAAGGTAAACTTAATGACTAAGATAAAAGGTACAAACTAAGAAATACTAAATTACCCTTCAATATCATCCCTTAATTTATATTTCTAAGTAAAACTAACAACACCAATTCCATCCCTTAAGAGGAGAAATTGATCTGTCTTGATCGCCTTTGTAAGAACATCTGTCAACTGCTTCTGGGTGCTATAGTGCACAACTTCTAATATTCCGTTCTGGACTTGGCTTGTCAAGAAGTGATACTTAGTCTCAATATGCTTGCTTCTCCCGTGCAACACAGGGTTTCCGGCAAGATTGATTGCATACTTTTTATCAATCATCAACTTCGGAGGCTTTACTTTAATCTTCGATCTACAATAAATTCGTAACACACAAATTGACATGCACTGCAAGACCTACAATATACTCAGCTTCACACGTTGATAGAGCAACAACTGCCTTCTGCTTAGAACACCAAGAAATAAGACCTCCTAGAAACTTGAATAAGTATCTAGAAGTACTTATTCTATCAACTCTATCTTTACACCAATCTGATTCAGAGTAGCTCACCAACTCTGATTTTGTCTTTCTTCCGTATGAAATAATATTCCAAACGTGAGTTCCTGATATACCTTAGAATTCGACAGAAACTTGGTAATGGGACCACTTAGGTTTACTCATGAACCTACTAACCAATCCAACTGCATAGAAAATGTCAGGCCTGGTATCACACAAATACCTCAGAGAACCAACCAGTTGTTTGAAGATCATAACATCCACATCCTCCCCCTTAGAGTCAGAATCCAATTTATGATTGGTTTCTGACGGTGTAACAGAAGCCTTACAATTCTCCATCGTAAAGTTCTTCAGAAGTTCAAGTTCATACTTCAGCTGATGCAAAATGATACCCACCTTCGAGTACATAATTTCCATCCATAGAAAATATACCATATTTCCCATACACGTCATCTCAAATTCATTCATTAACACTTTATTGAACTTGACTATATCTTCTGGATAGCTCCCTGTAAGCAATATGTCATCAACATAAAGACACACCAAAATCATATTGCTCCAGAATCCTGCACATAAACTCCATATTCCATCTCAAACTTCTGAAACCTTTTCTTCTTGAAAAATGAATTAATCTTCGAATTTCAAGTCCCGGGCGCTTGCTTGAATCCATACAGAGCTTTCTGTAACTTGTACACCATTCCTTCCTGATTGTTTTTCACGAAACCAAGAGGTTGTGACATGTATATCTCTTCTTGTATTGGACCGTTCAGAAATGCATACTTCACATCCAAAAGCATCAGAGGCCAATTCCTATTTGCAGATAAAGCAATCACCAATCTAATTGTTTCATGTCTAGCTACAGGTGCAAACACTTCAAAGTAATCTAGTCCAGGTTTCTGAAGAAAACCTCTAGCCACTAGCCTTGCTTGCAAGGCACTAACCGATCCATCTAGCTTAAGTTTCACCTTTAAACCCATCCACTGATGGCTTTCTTCTTCTTCGTGCTTGATCAACTCCCAAGTTTTGTTTCTTTATATAGCCTAAAGTTCTTTCATGGAATTTAGCCATACTTTCTTTCTTGAGTGCTTCTTCAATACCCAATGGTTCGTAGTCTACTAACATGTC